>PVKE010001459.1:0-99884 GCA_004027555.1 Craseonycteris thonglongyai
TTCAGTGCATAGTTATTTCTATTTTACTTTTTGACAGATAGAGAGAGAGACAGAGACAGAGACAGTTAGAGAACCGAACTGTGGGAACTCCCCAGTTCAGCACGTGGGTCCTGCCTGGGCCGGAGCCGGGATTCGATCCTCGGTCCTCATGGCCTCAAAGCGAGCGCTCAACCCGCTGAGCCGTCCCGGCTTTCCCTTCCTTCACTTTTAAAACACATTTTGGTTTTCAGAATTTCTGGGAATGGGCTTTATGAGTCTGTATCACTTATTTTATATAAAGTAAACAGTGTTAAATGCAAAGAGACATGCAATGAAAAACACTAACCCCCTGCCTCCCCCTAAAGAATACATCACTGTTGTGATATTAACCTTCATGTCTTTAAATAATATTCGCCTATTGCTGTTTCTTGATGTGTAGCCATTGTCTGCTGACTTTCATTGGAGAAGATAGGAATTTAGTTCTTTTATATGACCACCCGCTCTCACTCTCCTGTCCCCTCATCTCTCTATGGTTATATCATAGGTTTGGTTACATTAAGTCAGTATTGATGTCATTACGACATTATAAATATTCTTCACTGCTAAGCAGTTTATTATTAAAATTATGCTTTTCTTCTATAGCATTGTCTCCTAGAAGTAATAATAATTGCCTATTTTCTCTTTTTAAGATTTTATTTTATTGTTTGAGAGAGAAAGAGAGAAGGGGGAAGCGCCCAGAGCAGTCTGTAGTTTTCAATCATTAGTTGTGACATGTTTTCATTCCACATAGGTGGATGTGGGTCTGTGTGGATGGGGAACCAATTCCTGGGGGCCTCCCGCCGGGTAGGTGAGAACCTTCACCATGGGGCTCAGTGGTTACCAGTTACGCTATAGTTTGGCACATGGATTTGCACAGTCCAGGGCTGAGATTCATTCCCCAGACCTTACAGTTTAAGGCAAGCATTCAACCTGCTGAACTATCCCAGCATCCTGCCTATTTTCTTTTGTTTAGTTAGTATTACTATGTAGGGATCTTTAATTTTTTTTTTCTTCCTATTTCATCGTGTGTGTCATATGTCAATGATATCTCCAAATAGTTATATATGATTTCAACATCCATTGATTTCTTTTTCCTGAAGCACTCCCAAACCCCCTCTCTTGTTTCCATCTGGACTGGTTGCTTTCCAGACTTGCTGCATGTCTTTCATTTTAGGCCTCCCTGCCCTCATTTACTGGGTTGAATCTCCTGTTTTCTGAGTCCCCTTTCTTGGCTGACTGTTGGTTTATGCAGTATGCTGGAATATATTCTCTATAAGTTTATTTTCCAGTCCCTACCTGTCTGAAAATGTCTTTATTGTACCTATAATTTTGATCTTTTGACTGATGGTTTGCAAGAATGGGGACTTCCATGTTGGAAGGCATTCTTCCTGTAAATTCAGAGACAATATTGAAAACAAAAGGTTTTTTAAACACTACAATGAATGCTCTCAGTTTTCAGCATTCTTACTGAAAAGGTTAATCTCATCCTGAGCCCCCGACTTCTGTGTGTGATCTTTCTTTTTCTCCAGAGCTTTTGGAACCTTCCTTCTCTCTGGTATTCTGAAATTTCTCAGTGATGTGCTTTAGTCAGGTCCTTTTTTTCATTCATTGTACTAGGCACACAGTGTATGCTTTTCATTTCCAAAACTTGTGCCTGCCAAGTCTCAGAATTCTTACGTTGGAGATGCCGGGATCGAATCCTGGCCCTGGCCCATGTGGACCCATATGCTGAACTGGGATGTGCCCCCAGTTTGGTTCTCATTGGGGCAAGTTTCCGATGTCAGAGGCCCCCAGCCAGTTCCTGCCCTGCGAAGCTCCACGCCCACTTGTGGAATGAAATTATGTAGAAAACTAATGACATGCAACGATGGAGATTGCTCTGGGACCTTCCCCTTCTCTCTGTCAAAAACAATATAAATAAATAAAAAAATTTTAATATTTTTAAAAGAATTCTTATGTTGTTTTTTTCCCTAAAGTAACCAACTTTTTAGAAGGACAATCTAGGATACAGTCATTGCAGATTTTATGTATATCCCCTATATATATACACACACATACATAATATAGAAAAAACTATATACCTGTATTTTTTAACATAAAAGTATGAAAAATGTTTGAAATTATATATCATTCTATTTTTCTGTAACATTAATGCTACTATTTAAACAAAACAACAGTAGAACTAGTTAATAGTAGTTATAGTAACCAGTAATAGTAGAACTAATTACACATAAATAATAAGTATGAGAAAAATACAATAATATTTTATAATGTTTTATCTCTGATATAGCAATTTATTTTACTCTTAATTTGTTATTGTATGCTTAAATTTTGTAGGCTGTGCTATTTTATATATTAAGATATGTAAATATAGAACTTTTTACAAGGAGAATGTAAATAAAATAGGACTAATTAAACAGGTAGTATCTATGGTCAGAGGTGATCAAACAGTTGTGGAGAAACAGCATATTACTTCTGTTTTATTAGAGTCTTTTTCTCTGTTCTCATCCTCAGTGTATTTCCAAATTGGAGAAGGACATTCTTTTTGTCTCACACATTAAAGATAGAATTTTATGGCAGGCCAACATTTTAAATCTTCTTAGTAGCTAGCAACACTGATAGTCATCTTATAGGTAGGTGTATGTCTAATATGGTCATCTTCTTCCATTTCTAAACAGTTACAATTCTGATTAAGTGCTTCTACAAGTTTTGAGGAAACTGAGAAGTGACCCAAAACTTTGATAATGAAAATCTCAGGTGAGCAAACTGTCTACCTTTGTAGATGTGTGTACAAAGTATGCAGGGCATTTAGCTGGTAAGAACTTTTTACCTTCTTTGATAAGGTTATAGACTGAATGGAATCTGCCAGAATTTACATTTGCACTGCCGCACGTGCAGATGGTTGAGCAAACACTTGTTTATGTTTGGATATGATATCAACAGCTTTTTTTTTTCTGTGTTTTATTAAAACTTTATAAAAGCTTTGAACTCCCATTTTTCAAGTCTTAAGTACCTAAGTGATAGGGGGAATATATTTTTTTTTGCTGTAATTTGACACATCACTTGATAGGACATTTTGCTTGTAACCTCTGAGCCAAGAAATGTAACCTTACTCAGTTTCATGGAGCTATCAAGGGGAGGAAGTAATAATACATGCCCCTTTGTGTGATGTGGCCAAAATAATTTCATGTCCACTGTTTTCAGCTGAGCACTGGAGTGTTTAGGCAAGCAACAACAACAACAAAACTTTTAATTTATAAGTATTGCCTGTGTCATCCTGAAGTGAGCTTCAGTCTTCATAATACTCATATACTTTTCACATTTTCTTCTGCACACCCTTGATCCCAAGTTCTTCCTTTCCTATGGTGCAGTATGCTCTTTTTTTATTTACCTCTTTAATCCAGTTGTATGCATCTTTCCATCTGTCATTAGCCTTTTTTTCTGTCCTGTCTGGACCATGCTGGCATTGTTCTCTGTTTCTTTCCCATGGCTTCCTGTTCTTCAGTTCTGGATGCACTATGTTACTGTCGTCTCTGAGGATATTATTTGTAGTGCTTAAACGTTTTTTTTCTGTTCTCAACATTGTCTCTGAATTTTCTAGATTTACTTTTTTGGTTGTCTGCTCCAGTCTCTGGGCCTTTCCTCCTCACATCTGTGGTTCGTGGCTAGGCTTTCATGATCTAAGAGAAAATGAAAAGCTTGTTGACAGCTCTGCATGTGTGACTGGGCTTATAGCTTGGGAGGCTTCACTTAGGACGATTGTCATCTGATGCTCTTTAGAATTATAATGTGGCTAATCTTCCTGGGCAACAGATACTTGGTGGCTGGCATTCTGGGAGCAGGGCAGGGCACTGGACTGGGAGGGGTCCCTAATTCAGTATGTGTATTTCACTTGATCCCCTGTTTTCAGCTATTTGCTTTACCCTCACTTACTGGTGGGGCTGGTTTCCCCAAGTCTGGATTCTGCACAGAATAAACCTCTTGTCCTCAGCTTCCACATGCTTATTTCCTGAAGTAAGGTGGCATCTGCCTGCTGCTCCTACATATTTTCAGCCCATTTACAACAATTTTGGCCAAAGACCAAGCAAGACTCCCTTCTTGCCATCATTTACCAATAAGTTGGTATGTTTATAGAGAATAGTGAGTGAAAGATTCAGAACTTCAGGAAAGATTCAGTAGTCAAAAAGAACTTTCTGCTCAAGAGAATATTAAGTAATAATTAGAGCATTTATATTCGTTGTTCATCTATCCATTGGTCAGCTTTTATTCTTTTTGCTTTAAAAAGTTGAAATCATAGTACTGTCTACTAGAAATATAATGCAAGCCATATGTGCAATTTAAAATTTTCTGCTAGCTGCATTTAAAAGCAGAAACAGGTTAAAATTATGTTATAATATAGTTTATTTAACCCAACACATCAAAAATAGCATTTCAACAAGCAGTCAATATAAAAATTATTCATACAATAATTTACATTCTTGTTTCATACGAAACCTTCAAAATCCAGCGTGTTCTGTGGATCAGTCCATGTTTCCTTCCTGGTATAACAGGTATAAATTTTCTTTTTGAAATGAAATGGCCTTGGCCCTGAGATGCCAGTCCCGGTGCCATCTTTTTCTAGATGCAGGAGTATGGTGCAGCATATAGCCCGGAGGCCCTGGCGTGCTACTGCAGAATCTCCTGGTGTCTTCTAACGTGCCACTCCCTTTTTCAGTGCTTTCCCCTAATTCTCTGGTCTCTGGTATTTGCATGTACCAGACCTCTCTGGACTTTTCAGCTTCCCTGTGTTTTTCATCACTGATTCTGTCGGTAGCACTCACATTACAGCTTCATGCACTTTCTCGTTTACCACATGTTCATCTTGATGGGGTGTGGGAAGCTGAGGAGGTAGCCCTTGTAGACAGTCTACCATAGTTGACCTACCGTATAGGCTGTCCCATTGTTATTTGAAAAGCTCCCAGATGATCTAGGCCCCAGGCTTACAGGAGTGTTTGGGAATCACTGGTCTATATGCTCCCTCCTCTCTTTAGCACTAACAGCTTTTTCTTCTAGGTGCTGTCTTCTCAAAAGTGGTGATTTCTCTCTGGTCTCTCTTTTTATGTTGTAAAAGAGTAAAGTTTTTATTGATGTTTTAAAACATATATACAGAGAAATACATGAATCATAAGGGTACAACTCAGTGAATTATCTATCATGAAGAGGCTGCGCTTGTGGAACGGTGGCCCAGATCAAGCCATGAACCTTCACCAGCTCTCCAGAAGTCCCCCGCCACCCCTTCCCTGTCACTAGCCCCTCTTCTCACCCCTGACTGCCAACTCCGTCAGTGAATTTTCCTGTTTTAGGACTTTATGTAAATTATCCCTTTATTCATTGTGGGTTCAGTTTACATTTTACATGCAGTAGCATTTTCCTCCTTTGCCTTCCTTTTACTTATATCTGGGTTCTTCCCATTGCAAATAAAGTTAGTCATGGCTGCTGTTCTTTCTTTTCCAAGAAATAGAACCCTTTTCGTGGAATGGCCACACTCTGCTCCTTCATCCCCACGGAGTTCTATGTGAGATGACTACCATAAAAAGCTTCTAGACTCTTTCTCTTGGCTCCCCGATTCTGTTTCTCCTAAGGAAAAAATTGGCAGGAAAACCCTGCAACCCTCCAGAATAACATATGTAAATGCCTCACTCAGTGTATGCATTTTTCCGAGTTCTGGGTGGCACAGAGGAGTAGGACATGTTGCTCTTTGCACAGAAGTGCAGCTCCCTGCAGGCACACCTCACATGCTGACTGCTGGAGCAAGTGTTTGTGGAGCAGGTACTGGCAGCAGGCGTGGAGTTCTCAAAGATGCCTCCAAGGAGCATAGCAGGGGTGGCAGTGGGTAACAGCCTTCCCCCTTCTCCTGTCACAGAGCATTACCCTCTGAGTGCCAGATGCTCCTCTTCTCAGCAACTTTTGAGGATTCTGTGTGGCAGTTTGCAGAGCGAATCATTCCTGACCCCAATGTTATCAAGTTACGAAAAGAGGAGCTGACCCTGAACAATATCCGACAGTATTACGTGCTGTGCAGGAACAGGCAGGACAAGTACCAAGCCCTGTGCAACATTTATGGTGGCATCACCATCGGCCAGGCCATCATCTTCTGCCAGGTAACTCTGCTGAGATTCATCTCCGCCTCACCCAGACTTACCCGCAAATGGAGGTCAGGACAGTAATACTCAGAAGTGCAACTCTGAGTAGAAACTATCTGTGTTTTATGAGTGAAACATGGAAAGTTTAAGTAATGCATATATTAAGTAATGCATAATGATTCTTCAATATGTTAAACAGAGGGCATCTTTGTGTATGTTAGAGGATGGCTCCTAACACTTGGCCATTTAGGTTGATGTTTATGGTAGGGTTTTTACAAATACTCCTTTCAGGTTAAGGATGTTCTAATCCTAACTACTATGAATAAAGTAGCCACTTGAGTACTCACTGTTAACATCACACTGTTTTTGTTTTTTTTATTGTTTTTGACAGAGAGAGAGAGAGATACAGAGACAGAAAGAAGAGGGAGGGCCCAGAGCAGTCTCCATAGTTGCACATTATTGGTTTTTCCACATAGTTTCATTTCACAGATGTGTGCAGGGCTGCACAGGGCAGGAACTGGGCCAGGGTCTCGCCCCGGTGAGAACTGAACTGGGGGCACTCCCCAGTTCAGCATATGGGTCTGCACAGGCCTGGGCCTGGATTCGATCCTCGGTCCCAGGGGCTGCAAAGTGAGCGCTTAACCCACTGAGCCATCTCGGCTTCCGCACATCACACTGTTTTGATATTCATAGTTATTTTTTGCTACCTGACATATTTTGTGCTCGTGTATTGTTTCTCTTTTCTCCCTACCACGTGAACACTCTGTGCTCCGTGAGAGCAGGGTCCCTTCTGTGTTACTCAGCTTCCTGCCCCTGCACTGGACGAGCACTGGCCTGGTACTTGGGCAGCACTGAAAACACAGTGTAGAATGAAGGATGCTCAGCTCTGCCTCAGACTAGCCAACACCGTAGGCCAATTACTTACATTTGTTAGCTTTGGTCTTTTTCCTAATGTTTAAACTGAAATTAGGTACCGTAGTTCCTTCCTCAGATGGTTGCATGTAAAGATTGCAGCAACGTGCCTGGCAATCATGAGGCACCCTTAGAGTGTCTGATGCTGTCATTACTACATTGTGTCAGCACACCACTATGTGAGGCGGGTGGAGTGCTTTTTATTATCTCTGTTTCATGGCTGAGAAGCCAAAGCTTGGACAGGTGGAGCAGATGTGACACTTAGAAGCACAGAGGGAAGAATGCCACACCACATTCCAGGCTTCCTCGAGGACAGCCCTCCCTGGCTCCCACCCTGCCCACGTGAGCACTGCAAACACACTCGGTCTGCTTTAACTTGGAATTTGGTTTTGTCATGTAGACTCGTCGAAATGCCAAGTGGTTGACTGTGGAGATGATACAAGATGGCCACCAAGTGTCTTTGTTAAGTGGAGAGCTGACCGTGGATCAGCGAGCTTCCATCATTCAGAGGTTTCGGGATGGGAAAGAGAAAGTTCTTATAACAACCAATGTCTGTGCTCGAGGTGTGTGTGTGTGTGTATGTGTGTGAGTATGTATTTAAAGTCAAGTTTGTTGACTTTTATGTCAGATAAAATTTACCCTTTTAAGTATATGGTTCAATATATTGTATACAATATAACGTATACAGTATGCAATGAATTTGTACAAACATACATAGTCATGTTACCATCATTAAAATCAAAATACAAAACAATTCCATTTCCCTCTGCAACTTAGTCCTGGGCAATGACAGATCAGATTTCTAGCTCTGTATTTGATCTCTTCCTGATGCCATATACATTAAATCCTATAGTTTGGTAGCCTTTTTTGTCTGAATTATTCCATGTGACATAATGCTTTTGAATTTATCAGTGTTGTTACATGTATCAGTGGTTCAGTCCTCTTTATTGCCGAATAGTATTCCATTGAATGGATATACCACAATTAAGTCATCCATTCACCAGCTGATGGACATTTGGATGCTTTCCAGTTTGGGGCTATTTTGAGTAAAGCTGTAATAAACATTTGTGTATAGGTCTTGTGTAGGCATATGTTTCCATTTCTCTTGGATAAATACTTAGGAGTAGGATTTCTGGGTCTTATGGTAAGTGTATGTTTAGCTTTATAAGAAACGACAAAACTGTTTTCCAAAGGAATTGCACCATTTTTCATCCCCACCAGCAATGTAGGAGAGTTTCAGTTGCTCTGTATCCTTGGCAGCACTTGGTATTGCCACTCTTTCATTTTAGCCTTTCCAGTATGATGTGTATGGTATCCCATGTTTTTAACCTGTATTCCTAATGACTAATGGTATTGTTCATCTCTGAGGTGTTTCTAATTTTAAAACTATTGACTATGGGGGAAAATGTTTGTGTCTTCAAGACAAAGAATGCCCTACTTTCTTTGTCCCTCCTATGTCCTTGCCTAGACCCCATACTCAAGCCTTGTTCCTAATTCATTTTTAGTTCAGCGAATAGAACTGAGTCCCCTCCTGCCATGAGTGCTGAGTTGGCACTTCAGAAGAGTAGCCTGAGAAAGTAGCCTGTCCCTCAGGAGCTCACTGCCCAGACTCTTGATTCTCTAGACTAGCATTATGCACTAGATATATCTGCACTGATGGAAATGTGCTGTTCTGTGCTGTCCAGTTGGTAACCAATAGCCATATATGGTTATTGGAGCTGGGGCCCTATGATGGGTAAGGGGACACAGGACTAAGGGGACCCGGCACAGCAGGTGCAAAGAGGAAGGACTGGCTCTGTGCACTTGATAAGAGCCCTTTCCACAGTGCATTCACACATGTGCATGCACACATGCACACATTTCTATAGAATTTGCTTCTACTGACTTTTCCAGCATTGTAGATATGCTGTGCAAGCAGACTGCCTGACTGAGTGGCTCTTTCGATTATGTGAAACCAGGTCTGATCATCCATTGTGTCTGTGAGATGAGAATTTCCTCTGCAAGTGTGGGTCTTGAATAGCTGTGTCCTGAGGAAGAAGTTGAAGGTTCCTCCAATGCCTTTTCTTTTCTAGGGATTGATGTGAAGCAGGTCACAATTGTTGTGAACTTTGATCTCCCTGTGAACCAATCGGAAGAGCCAGACTACGAGACCTACCTTCACCGCATCGGGCGGACAGGACGCTTTGGGAAAAAAGGCCTTGCCTTCAACATGATTGAAGTGGATCAGCTGCCCCTGCTAATGAAGATCCAGGATCACTTTCGTAAGTAGCACTGTTCACAGTAGGAACAGTGAGCCTGCTCATTTTCACAGTGACGATGCGTATCATGGACTTCAAGCCCAGAGGCTTGTGAGAGGATGGGACGGGGCTGCTGATTCACCATGCCAAAGTTCCTACTGTGAGACAGTGGATCAATTCAAATGTAGTAGTTAGAGAAAAAAAATTAAAGCAAGTGGAATTAGTATGAGCTCAGATTTAAATGCTACTGCTCATTCTGGGAGCTGGAGCAGATTTTCGTGTCCTTTAAAGAACCACCCTAAGCAAAGTAACAATGTCCTTGAAGATTATATTCTGTCCACTGCTGCTGCTTTTAGTCTTTTTCCCTTCTTCTTGCCCCACCGTACCAACATTCTGAGGTCTGCTGCCAAGGCAGGGTCCAAGGACCTGCTGGGGCAGCTGGACCAGCAGGTTGGACTCTGATGGAGATTCCAAGGTGTCCACTTCTCAGATTATCCCAGGTCCCAAAGCCCCTGGACATGGCTGGGGAGCAGGGGAGGAAGAACCCTGTGTGCCTCCGCATATGTCTTCCACCTTTTAGGACATGGGCCTTACCATCTGTGGGAAGCAGTGTACACTATCCTGGGGATACGCACATGGCACACACAGTCAAGTGCAGTTGTAAAGGGGTGTAGACTGGCTGTAGCACACCTGTGGGCCCTTCAGAGAAGGTGGTTAAGCACCCTGTATTGGGGTAACTGAGGTGGGGTGCTCCGGGGGGGGAAGAACCATTCAGATTCACAGTTGTTATGTAAGTTCCTGGGAAGTGACCTCAGTGGAGGAGCCTCAGTTCCTGCCCCTGTTGCTGTCCACACCCCACCTTCCACATGCTCACCTTACTCCTCAGAGCTCAGCCCCTTCCCCGCCACTCTGGCCTTTTTTCTGTCCCAAGGTATCTAGATGTGTGTGTTGTATTATCTGGTGTACATGATACGTTTTAGTTAGCCGGTTATTTTGATGCCATTCACTTATGTAATCTAGAGAATTTTCTATACAAGGTGTCCCAGGAACACATATTCAAAGGTGTCATGGTCTTCAGAAATGTGGAGTTGTATGGAATGAAATTCCATGTGGGCCCTGGGATAAGACTGGTTCAGGGAAGCTGGGATGGCTCAGTGGGTTAAGCGCTCACTTTGCAGCACCGGGGACCGAGGATCGAATCCCGGCCCCGGCCCGTGCGGAACCATATGCTGAACTGGGAGCTCCCCCAGTTCAGTTCTCTCTCTGTATCTCTCTCTCTCTCTCTCTCCTCTCTCTGTCAAAAATAAATAAATTAGAAAATATATATTTAAAAAAAAAAAAAGCCATCTAGCAAAAAGCACCATAATAAAAAGATAGCATTTTCTGTTAAAAAAAAAAAAGACTGGTTCATTCTCCTTTGTTCTTTCAGACAATGACATTAAGCAACTCAACCCTGAAGACATGGATGAAATTGAAAAGATTGAGTATTGAAGAAAGAACTGTCATTTGTAACATTTCCTAGTTTATGTGAGAATGTCCCAAGAGGGGTTAGAAGGTAATTTTTTATGTTGAGATTTTTTTCAGTACCTGTGGCAAAATAAATGTTATGGTCACCCTAGTTTTAAGACCTGAGGTCTTTTTGAAACCAAATTGTTGTGAAACATATGTTCCTTTTGAATAAAAAAGCAACGTTACTTCTTATTCTAATCCTTTTACAGGTAAACATCTTTGTGTGGGCTCCTGGGATGTTTCTGGATTTCGTTTCTAGAATCTGAGCGTCTTGCCTCTGTGAACATCTTACAATGCCACGAGATGGCAGCAGAGCTTTATTGTTTTTGGAATTTGAGCTGGAAGGTCAAGTGGAAAGCCACATCATCAGACCTCACTCACAGCCTGCCCCTCCCAGCTCCTCAAGTCGTCCCTCCCGGCTCCCTCCCCTCCCGCAGGCACGCTCAATTGCATACCATTGGTAGGTGAGAGTGCAGGTGAAACCTTCACAAAGCAAAACAATTTGGAAGAGAAAACATTGTGCTTTTTCAATGTTTTAGCTGACATACCCAGCCCAACCCAGTGCCCAGGACAGAATTTCAAAATGTTTTTCTGTTTTGCTTCTTAACGTTTTCAAACTAGAGCAAACTTAATCCGTCATCAGTTACTTAATAGTCTGTGAAATGTGGCTTTATTATAGGCCACATTACAGGCCACACACACAAAAAGCCCCATTAAAGAAGTAACATTTTAGGGAGGTTTTGCTTTTAAGAACTTAAAGATATATCTGAGAATCCTGGATGGTTTCCTGTAAGTCCCACTGAGATGCTTTTCATCTCTCACATTTGCCTCAGAAAACAGGATGTGATGCTCTCCCAGAGAGCTCAGTAGGCTTGCAGCCTGCAGCCAGAGCTGGCCTGTCGCCAGTGCACCAGCAGCAGCCTCCTGAATGTCCCCATGGTCCTGGCATGGAGGGCTGTCTCGAGCGTATCTCTTTTGATACATTCCATGTGCATATTACCCTGCCTGTGTTTTATTCCTGTGAGTGGGTCTCAGAAATACGTGAAAAATCACCCAGCTTCCTCCACAGCAGTCTGCTGAACACCAGGGAAAGGGAGACAAGCTGTTATAGTCACCTCAGAACCCAGAGTCTCACAGCAGAGACTCCGAATGGGCCGGAGTTATACGAGGCTGTGCTAAAGGAGTGGTGTGCAGGACTCTGCCCGCTCTGGGCTGGCACCCCCCAGGAGAAGACCCTCTGTCTCCTTCCACAAGGGAGAGAGGTGAATCCCATAGTGTCTTCTCATGATTGGCAGTGCCTTGCAGTTGTCCAGCATGGACCCACTGAGGCGCGTTCCATACCCAGCCCATCACCAGAGTTCCCTGGAGGACTTGAAAGAAAATACGGAGTCCTTCCCCCATACAGAGAAACATAGGCTCCCTCAGGGTAGAGCCCAGAAATGCACGCTCCCATAGGGCAGCGGAAGCAGTGGGCCATACAGGAGGGGGCACTGGGGACAGAGACGCCCTGGGACAGAACCTGTCACAAGTGGAGTTCCCATCTCTGAATGTCCTCTCGGGTTCTCCTTCCTCTGGACGAGGATCAACTTGTGATCAATCTTCATGTCTCCTCGACACCCAGCCCCAGCCTGGTGCTCCGCACATAATAGGTGCTCAGTGAGCACTTGACTTTGAGTAAATGCTCTGCTGTTTCTTCATTCACTGACGTTCTTCCCAGAGGTTTTCCCTCCTAGTTTTGAACCCCAATTATATGGCACAGGAAGTGTGTCAAGACATTTTACTTCATTACCACTTGAGGACTGAGCTGGACTTCCCATCAGCTCAGCATTGGAGGTGGCGGTGGGGGTAATAGAACTGTACCCCTCCCTTTCCAGTCCAGATCCATGAGAGAATCTCTACCAGTTACCCTCACAAATGTCTTCAGTCATTTCTCTTTGACAGCTGTTCCCCCCGGATCTGCAAACAATGGGCATTTCTCCACTTGTGCTTTGCTCCTCTTCTTACATGCCTTTGGCCACCTAGGCAGCAGAGCCATTCTGGGTTCTGTGTGTCACCGCCGTCTCAACACTAACTGTCCATCTTGGGGAGTTAACCCGAAGGCCACTTTGCAGGGCGCAGCTCCTTCCTCAGAACAGCAAGCCATCACCACAGGTCCATGCATGGCCTGTTCAAGGTCACTGTCGCAGTTGCTGCCTGCCCGAGGAAGAAGTAAATGGAGAAGTAAACGGAATAGCCTGATGACTTTATCACATCTGTGCACTGGCTTGATCAGCTGTGTATGACTTGGCACCAAACACTAACCCAAACCCAGTAGGTTTGTCTTGGCCAGCTTCACACTGTTAGCATACTGCCATTCATGGTTCCGTAGAGCAGGGCTGTGATTTCCAGTGGGAGTGAGTGTGCCGCTTAGGGCACGGCCCCTGTGGTGCTGGGTGCTGGATCTACAGCTCTGAACTATAGGAAGGGCAGTGCGCGTCCTCGGCCAGTAGGATGTCTGACCGCCCTTCTCAGGAGACGTTACTGCTCTTGCTCATGAGACTGTTGATCCGTCGCAGCAGGGCTCGGTCCCCATGAAAGCTGCTGGTGGTGTCTGCACATGTGCACGATAGTGGAAAATCTTAGAGGACAGGGCTGGTGGAGAAGAGTAGCTTTCCAGACACAGGAGAGGGGCTGGCTGTCTCCAGCCCTGGTTTTGCTCAGTCTCCTCCCTTTGATTCAAGGAGGGGCTCAGTCAGAAAAAGGACCTGAGTGGAGACAGCACAGCCATTGGGACAGAAGCCAAAATGCAAGTCTAGAGAGAGAGGTCTTCAAGGCCTGCACTTTGCCCTCAGAGCCCCAGGGCCTTCCTCAGCTCCCTGCTGCAGCCGTACAGAGAACCCGCAGGGCCTGCTGACCCAGCACTCGGAGCCCAGCTGGTGGGAACACTTACTGAGGGACTCACAGAAGAGTCGGGTCCTCTTAGATCCCATGTCACTCCAACCTGCCAGCACTTTGAGGAAACTCTCATGTTAAAGACCTTCCTAGCACCGTAAGCCCCAAACTAGGAGACAGCAAGCACAGTCTCGCTGTGCTGCAGGGAATACCCACTTTCTGCTCTAGGAAGACAAAAAGAACTCCCCCAGCATTTTCTATAACTCTTTTCACCCAGGCCTGAGAGCTGAGCAAGAATGTTCCCGCCTCACTTCTGTCTGCTGACTCCAGGCTCCTCCAGGCTGCAGCCCTTCCCCCAGGCTAAGGTTTTTGTGTCTAGGTTCCGGTGGCTGTGTGGGCTCCCTGGGTCTCTAAGGATGGATGCGCTAGGCCAGGCTCTGGCCTGAGACAGGCTGTCAGTGCCATTGTCTGTAGACCAGCAGTGTCCAACCTTTAGCTTCCCTGTGCCTTTTTAGAAGAGTTGTCTTGGGCCACATATAAAATATACTAACACTAACAATAATGGATGAACCAAAAAGAAAGAAAAAGAACGAAAAGAAGAGGTCGCAAAAAATTCTCCTAATGCTTTAAGAATGTGTGTTGGGTCCCGTTCAAAGCTGTCCTGGGCCACAGGGTGGATGCACCTGCCGTAGACAGTGCCCTCTTCCCCTGGCTTTCCTTACTGCTTTATGTCGCTGTTAGCTCAGCTGCCTTAGCAAAACACCACAGAATGGGTGGCTTAAATGACAGGATTTGATTTTCTCACAGTCCTGGAGGCTGGAAAGTCTAAGATCAAGGTCCCACAGGGTTCAGTTTCTGGTGAGGACTATTCTGCCTTCTCACTGGGTCCTCACCAGGCAGGGACACACACACACGCGCGCACACACACACACACACACACACATGTATTTTGTACTCTCTGGCGCCTCTCATCCCATAATCCCAGCAGGAGGGCACCCCATCACGATCTAATTACGTCCTCAAAGCCTCACTTTCAAATACCATCACATTGGGGGTTAGGGCTTCAACACATGAGTTCAGAGTAGGGGATAAACAGTGAGTCCTGCTCTCCAAATAACACTTTGCAAAGTATCATTTAAAAATTTGGATGGGGTTGAAGCACCGGTATCCATTTTTTTTTTTTTTACAGATTTATTTATTGTTTTTGACAGAGAGAGAGATACAGAGTCAGAGACAGAGAGAAGGGGGAGGGCCCAGAACGGACTCCATAGTTGTACATCCTTGGTTTTTCCACATAGTTTCATTCCACAGGTGGGCGGGGCTGCACAGGGCAGGATCTGGGCCGGGGTCTCGCCCCGGTGAGAACCGAACTGGGGGCACTCCCCAGCTCAGCATGTGGGTTCACACGGGCCAGGGCCGGGATTCGATCCGTGGTCCCCTGGACTGAAAAGTGAGCGCCTAACCCACTGAGCCATCCCGGCTTCCCCGGTATTCATTTTTTTTTTAAATTATTTTATTGTTTTTGACAGAGAGAGAGACAGAGAAGGGGGAGGGCCCAGAGCAGTCTCCATAGTTGCACGTCATCAGTTTTCAACATGGTTTCATTCCACACAGGTGGATGTGGGGGCCACGCAGGCCTGGAACTGGGCTGGGGGCCTCCCACATGGGAAGCACGCCAGCGGTGCTGCCCCATTTCAAAGGGGATGTCTGCTCAGCCTAGTCTCACTGGGCTAAAACCAACGTGTCAGTGGGCTGATGATGCAAACTGTTTGAAATGGGACAGTACTGTTTTATGTCTGGTCATCATCCTATTTCTATATCACTTTTAAACATGAAACTCTTAGGCTCTTCTAAGGAAACATAGGAAATACACCTGAAATGGGATAATTCTTGGTTAAGACAAGTGATGGTGTGTTTTGAAAACCCAGTCCCCCTGCCCATGTTGCACTTGGATTCCTCCTTCATCAGCTTATCAGCCTCCCATCCTAAGATTTGAGACAACCGGAAACTCTGATGTAACAGGAATGGTGAGCTCTGAAAAGATGGCTCTCCCTTCTTGAATTCAGAATCACTGAAAGCATTTTCTATTATAAATGAGAGTCTTTCCTGATCTGAAGTCTTTAGTCTTCAAAGAGAAGCGTAGCTATTATCTGTAGCACTTTTCTTTGGGGATTCATCTTAGCCTATAATTGTGCTTTATTCAGTAAAATAGCCTATATAGAAATGGGTTTCTATATTCCTGTTTCTAGAGTATCTTTTCCGTGAAGGGGGACAATCTTTTATTTTGAGCTTACTATTCTCCTATTTTTAGGAAGAATGATGCAGTCTCATTCCAATCCCTTAGTGGTGATCTGTGGCTTGAAATCTCAGCTGCAAGACAGTGAGTGATTGGGAAACTTGCTTTGTGTGAAGTGCAGAAGCATGATTTAGAAGGCAGAGCCTGAACAGGCTGCTTTGGGAGGTGGTGAGCTCCCCACCCATGGGAGTATTCAACCAGGCAGAAGCATCTGTTACAGTTACTTGCAATGGATATTGTAGTTCTGGTTCTTGAATTAGGTGGGAGTTCAGAATAAAATGATCTCTGAGACTCAGCCCATTCTAAAAGATCACGTTTCCATGACCCCGTATGGCAGAGCTGCACACATGTAAGAGCATGAGCCTTAGCTTTGCACAAATGAAAAGAAAACGGAGTGATTAACTCCTGACTGCACCATCTCAACTTTCAGGTCCACTGGCTTCGCCCCCATGTGACCATCTCTTTGTATCTATCTTCATCAGCTTGTGCAGAATGTGAATTATTTTTAAATTAATATGTATACTATAAAATCAATAGAACAGCAAACAAAAGTAGTAGGGGAAATGATTAAAAGAATCAATTCATTATAACCATTATTGTCTTGCTATAGTAGTTTTTTTAAATCTTAATATGACTACCGGTATTTATAATTTACTATACTGTGTATATGTTATTGTGTCTTTTTATTTGAAACATTCAAGTGTTTTTTCATGTTGCTACATAGTCTTTAGAATTATTAAAAATAAGAATCGACCAGATTATCATATCAGGTGAATATAACACAATGCATATTAAGATCTTTGTTGAATGTTTGGGTGGTATCCAGTTTTTCAACATTATAATTACAAATAATGCTGCAGCAAATCTTCTTGCCTATTATTTTGAATTATTTCTTACATTTAAAGACATTAAGTTTGAGTACTGTCTCGTTTCAAACAGTGTGTGTGCGGCTTTTAAACATGATTTATTTTATTATTGTTTTTGAGAGGAGGTGAGGGAGAGAGAGGAGGGAGGGCCCAGAGCCATCTTCATAGTTTACATCATTAGTTGTGACATAATTTTATTCCACACAGGTGGGTGTGGGGGCCGGGGGGGCTCCCGTATGGGAGGTGAGAACCTTCGCCGACATCCAGGCAATTACCAGTTGCACAGCTGTTCAGCATATAGGTTTGCACAGGCCAGGGCCAGGGTTCGATCCCCAGGCTTCACGGTTGCAAGGCAAGCGCTCAACCTGCTGAGCTGTCTCAGCATCCCCACTTTTATGGCTTGTGATGAATAGTGACAAATTGCTTCTAAAAGGCTCTGACTATACCAGTTTATTCTGCCCACCTATTTCCCTCACCTGACCGACAAGGAGTATTTTCATTTTAAAATTGCTTGGTAGCTTTTTCTGGTTTACATTTCTTTTAATACAAACAAGGTTGATTGATTTTGTATATGGTTCATTTTTCGAAAAACATCTGGGATCTATTTTGTCCAGTTCTCTGATGAGATACTAATGGTGTCCTTATCAAGTGTGTGAAATGTAATACGTGTATGAATTGGTTTTTCCAAATAAAATGAAGACACTAACTTTTTTTTTTTACTGAAAACATGTTTTTCCTATTTGCTTTTTAAACTTATATTATGGCTTTTACACACAAAATTATCTAATTTTTGTAGCGAAATATATCAATAATGTTGTGGGTTCTGTCTGCTGGTTCTAGAATGTTAACACTGGTCTAGAAAACTTTTAACTTTATTCTCTGTATTGTAATTTTATCTTTAAAAAGATATTTGATGGGGAAGCCGGGATGGCTCAGTGGGTTAAGCGCTCACTTTGCAGCGCCGGGGACCAAGGATCGAATCCCGCCCTGGCCCGTGCGGACCCATATGCTGAGCTGGGAGCTCCCCCAGTTCAGTGCTCTCTCTGTCTCTGTCTCTGTCTCTCTCTCTCTCTCTCTCTCTCTCTCTCGCTCTCTGTCAAAAATAAAAATAAATAAATAAAAAGATATTAAAAAAAGATATTTGACTTTAATTCACCTGAAATTTATTCTTGTATGAGGTAGATTAGATTGACTACATTTTCTCTTTTTAAAAATGTTAATAATTCTAACGCCATTGATTGAGAAATCTTTCTTTCTCCAATTTCTTCTGATATCTCCTTTATTAGTTCCTACACCGCTATGCACATATAATGGGATTCAGGTTATCTACTTAATTCCAGTTTATTCTTTTGCGAGTACCACAGTTTTAAGTATTGTTATATAATAATGTGTTTTAAGGACTTGTTCCTCCTGTTGGCTAATTTAATTCTCTTTTTATTTTTAAAAGTACCATTACCAGTTTTGTTCTTCAAAGATTAATTTTAGATCCACTTTATAATTTACAAAAAAGAGATCCTATGGATCTTTACTTGTCTGCATCCATTTGGCATCAATAATCTATTCAGTCCAATATTAGTTTGTGGAAAATTGATTTCTTTATCATATTTTATCGGGTGGTAGGTCTTTCCTGTCTCAAAAAGTCAGGAGGAGGCTGGGAGCCCACGTGAGGAGTGGGTGTGGCAGGTCAGGAGGGAGCAGAGGAGTGCAGTGGGGGGGGGGCTGTCGAGGGGTCTACCTGGGTGGGCCGTGCAGGCCCACGTACTGACTCACCTACCAGAGTCAGGAGCAGTGGTGGGTCCCAGAGGGGTCGGGAGACCTGGGTTCTAGCCTCACCAGGAGTGGTATTAGCCTGTTCTGTTCTAGGACAGTTACGACCCTTCCAGCTCTAACGTCCTTTCCAGCGCTGCTTCATGTGTTGGAAGACACCACGGTGCTGTCCAACCTCACCCCTGATGGACCTCAGCTAGGGGTGGGGGGATCGATCCTGCCCTCTGCAGGTCCCAGCACCCAACCCAGGCCTAGCACCTCATGGGGGTTCCATGCCCACCGGAAATGGGGAGAGGAAGAAATGCTGGGTGTACCCAGTTTATGGAAGAGCTTTGTCTTGGTGAATGTTTCAGTCTTTAATGTGGATGGAGTTTAACCTGCAACGCTGAGGGAGCTGGGCGGGTGCTGCAGAGGCCTGGGCTTGCAGACCACACTGTGTAGCCAGTTTCAGGACACAGACATAGGTGAGAATTCTTGGCTGAAAAACAAAAGGGGGAGGTGGGGGCAGGAGATGCAGGGTTGTTGCTTTAAACTGTTTGCAAAGAATAAACACTTTAAAGAAACCTCGTAGTGAGGGGAAAAAGCAGAAGTTCTTCGTCCTGCAGACACACGGCCATCTAGGTCACCGTCCGGTTGTCCCTTCCTTCTCAGGGGACTCCACAGTCCTAAGGTAAGGCTCCTCTCCAGCTGGGAAGCTTCCAGCAGCCCACTTGAGTGTGCTCTAGTTTAGAAGCACTTGAGGCTGTCCCCACCGCCCAGTGAAGTGGGACCAGTGGCCCCACCCACGGCTGGCACAGATGCAACCTTCCGAGATGTGACAGCCCACCGCCCTCGCCCTGTTCCACGTCCAGAGCCATCTGCAGCCAGAGCCAGTGACCAGGGACGCCCTCCACACCCACTGGAAACGCTCAGGAAAATCTCTGAGTTAAAATTTGCCTTTCTTACTGGAAGAATTTTTATTAGGCTAAAGTGTTGACAAGTTTGTCATTCCCAGAATCTGCTAACACCCGCCCCCCACTGCCTTGGATTTTTAGTACTTTTTCCCCTCCTCATTTTTAGAGGGCAGGAAAAACTGTCTTGAACAGGCAGAAAGTTTTATCCAAGGTGTTTGGCAGTGACTCCGTGTGCTGGGAAAGATTTATGTCTCTGTTCCCTGGCCCTGCCTAGTGTGAGCTCACTTAAAACAACTGAATAAATGAGTTCACTTTATCCTGTCAAAATGGAACTCAGGGCGGCATGGTACCCAGCTGGGGTCCACAGGGACCCTGAGGCAACGTTCATGTCTCCGTCACTTGTGCTGAGCTCAGCCATTTTTATGTCTGTCTGAGGTCATTAAAATGAGGAGGGCGGGGAGCAGAAAGACCTGTGGAATGAATGTTGCAATGGAAACACCACTGGGCGCCTGGAGCGCTCAGCCAAACGCCTGGATTCAGGGGTTCATTTAAAGGCAGACTCCCAGTGTTGTCTCTACTGTTCGCCATCCTGTGGCCGGGAGCAAGACCCACTGAGGTGACCTCAGCTCCTCAGCGGGGCTCTTCCACACAGGTTTCTCTGTGCTCATGGTCACAGAATTTTCATTTCCCTTTCTTAGTCGCGTTTTGTTTTCCTTGCTGCCCCACTACCATTAAAACAAGGCCTTATTGCTTTAGAAAAAGGAACATGCATTCTGTCCTGGACTAAGCCACTCACATTGGTTTCGGCTCAGGATTCACCCAGAAGCTAGGTTACTACCTGAAGCAGCACGATTGGAACAGTGGCAGCTGCCCCAAAGGGGGAGGGTCGTGCCCCGGAGCAGCGGGAAGCTGGCAAGCTGGGGGGCCCAGGATCTGCGCCCACTCAAGCTCTACGCTCCCCGTTCCTCCTTCCAAAGCCTCTGCCTACCGGAGAAGGCTGCAGAGGTTTCTGTCTTAGGGTGGAGAATGGGGGCTGTAATAAGCCCTGACAATGTCTTGCTGTTTAAAGGTGA
Source organism: Craseonycteris thonglongyai (assembly GCA_004027555.1). Taxonomy (NCBI): domain Eukaryota; kingdom Metazoa; phylum Chordata; class Mammalia; order Chiroptera; family Craseonycteridae; genus Craseonycteris; species Craseonycteris thonglongyai. The sequence goes on from PVKE010001459.1 coordinate 20,565, forward strand.
CAGAGCATGTCCTTACTGTAGGCAGCCTCAGGGTGGGTTTGTGCCTGCTTCCTGAAGAAAGGAGGAAGTGAGGAGGGAGAAGGGAGGAGGGAGAGAGCAAGCCTCACAAGTTCTGGGAAGCACCCATGGATATGTAATAAGGCCACTTGGTAATTGCAAGAGGGGGCCTGAGAGGTGGTGACTTGCAGAACCTGGGGCAGAGCTGGGACCTGATCCAGGCCTGTCTGAATCCTCGCTCCTGGGCAAAGATGGTGGAGGTGGGTGTGCCAGGATAGCTCCACGGGATGAGCGCTTGCCTTGCAACTGCGAGGTCCAGAATCCCAAGTTCAATTTCTGCCCCGCGCGGCCCCACATCCACCTGTGTGGAATGAAACCATGTTACAACTAATGGTGTGCAGCTATGGAGACTGCTCTGGGCCCTCCCCCTTCTCCTCTGTCTCTCTTCTCTGTCTCTCTCAATTTCTCTCAAACAATAAAATAAATCTTAAAAAATAAAGGTGGTGAAGGTGTTAACAGTGATGGAAGTTTGGGCAGTAGTGATGAAGGGGAAAGACATCTTTATGCTACGAATATATGTAAATGCATCTTTAAATCAATTTCTTTTTACTTAAAAATATAACTAGTTTGATGTGCTGGTTATATTCTTTCAACATGCATTAAAGCATAAATATTAGTCCGACAACCACGGCATCCATGTCGTGTGCACCCCAAGTGCCGCTATCTATTGCCAGAGCAGTCTTGTCACCGTGGGGTCCCCACACGGGCAGCAGCATCACCCGAGAAGGTTGCAGTACTGAATTCTTGGGCCCCGCCACAGAGCTCCTGGATCAGAAACCCTGGGGATGGGTCTCAGAAAGTTCTTTTCTCGACCCCTGCAGATGACTTTGACATCTGCTACAGTCTGGGAACCACTGCACTGAAGTATTGGACCGTTCGGGAGTGTTCTGGTTGCGTTACCTTTGTGCAGCCTGGATTCTCACAGTGTCCTCATGAACACAGAGCATCTGAGAGCCCAGGGTGAAGCACCACACAAATGTTAAACCAGACCCAGCTCTCACAGTTTAGTTAAGACAAGAAGTGAGGGGAAGCCGGGATGGCTCAGTGGGTTAAGCGCTCACTTTGCAGCACCGGGGACCAGGGACCAGGGATCGAATCGTGGCCCCGGCTCGTGTGGACCCATATGCTGAACTGGGGAGTTCACCCAGTTCAGTTTTCTCTCTGTCTCTGTATCTCTCTCTCTCTCTCTCTCTCTCTCTCTCTCTCTCTCTCTCTCTCTCTGTCAAAAACCATTAAAAAAAACACAAACAATATTTCTAAAAAAAAAAGACAAGAAGTGTGATGTGAATGAACATCTACGCCAAGCAAACAACTTGGAATTTACATGCATGCATATGGGTATGAGCTCACCCTTAGAAATGCTACCTAAGTGGTGATGCCTTGAGTCAGAATTCAGCAGTGCTGGAAAGACCTAGTAAAGTAGCCAGCTCCCCATTGCTTAGAGCAGCACTGTCCAACAGAACTTTCCACAGGGATGAAAAAATTCAACAACTGTATTGTGTTAGGAAACAATTCTCCATGGGTCTGGTGCATCTCTGCACATTTTTGAAGCAGAGGCACCGAATGCCTTTTTTTCTGGACACTTTTCAAGGATGTTTGTATAACTAACAGCCTTAGAAGGTTGAGATTGTGTCTTCCTCCAGAGCAAAGGATAGCGTACCTCTGGCCCATTATAAAAGGTCCAGGTTCTCTAAACTGAGGCTTCCTCTCTTGTATTGCAACCCAGTGCATGTGCAGGTATCAGCTGGTCCTGCTGCAACTGAAGCTTGGGGGATGCTGATACTCTGGGCACTCATATTGCTACAAATAATCAAGTCCTTTGTCTTAGACCTGGGAGTTTCACGTCTTCTGCCAACATGTATGAAATGGGAGATTGTTACATTGCATCTAAAGTAAAATATGAGATCCTTTGCATTTCTTACACATTGTCCAACAAAGGTGGGCACCGAGCACTTGAAATGTGGCTAGTATGACTAAGAAACTGAATTCTTAGTTTTATTTCATTTTCCCCCAGGCTTCATTGAGGTATAATTGACAAATAAAACTGTATATGTTTAAAGTATAAAATGTGATGATCTGATATATGTATACATTATGAAACGATGACCACAATCAAGTGAATTAATATATTAAGCACCTCACATAGTTACTTTTTTTTGGTGAGACCTCTTAAGAGCTACTCTCAGCAAATTTCAAGTATATAATACAGATTATTAACTATACTCACAACACTGTCTATTAGATCCCCAGAACTTATTCATCTTATAACTGAAAGTTTGTACATTTTAACCAATAGCTCCCCCATTTCCCTTACCCCCCAACCCCTGGCAACCACCATTCTACTCTTGGTTTTGGGGAATTTAGCTTTTTTTAAGTTTCCACATATAAGTGATGCCATACAGTATTTGTCTTTCTTTCTCTGGTTTATTTCATTGAGCATAATGCCCTCCAGACTCATCCACATTGTCGCAAATGGCAGGATTCCGCTTTTATGGCTGAGTAATACTCCCTTGTATATTTATACCACATCTTCTTTACCCATTTGTCTACTGACGGACACTTAAGTTGTTTCCATATCTTGGCTATTGTAAATAGTGCTGCGATGAACATAGGAGTGCAGCTATATCTTTGAGATACTAATTTCATTTACTTTGGATACACAGTTGACTATTGAATAACATAGGTTTGAACTGTGCGGGTCCACTGATAATGTGAAAAATTTTCCAGTTGATCCTCACAGCTCAAACCCACATAGTTCAAGGGTCAATTTGTGATTGGGAATCCACGTATGCAGAGGGCTGACTTAAGTTATACATGGATTTTTGACTTGCAGCAGTTAGCACCTCCTACGCATGCATTAGTCGAGGGTCAACTGTATACCCAGATGGCATATCTATTTTTAACCAGCCACATGTGGCTAGGGCCTACCAGATTGGACCACATAACTTAGAATGTTAAAGCATCAACCGCATAACCATTGGTCACAGATGCTGTTGAGGGAGTTTCTAGGTTGAAAGGGGGTTGAGACTTAGGGGATCTCTAAGTTATCTTCAATATTTGAGTTTTGATGATTCTGCAGCTCTGGGAAGAGTGGAATTATAGAAAGATGCCTTTTTTTTTTTTTTTTTTAAATGTCCAGAGGGTGTTTCCTGGTACAGCCGAGAGATGAAAGGAAAGAGAAATTGGGGCTGAGTTTGGAGCGTGGGGACAGGAAGGTGTTTCCACTGGAGAATATATCTTTTGGAAGATGCTTAGAGGCCAGAGGGAGAAGATATGGCCAGAGAAGGTGAGCAGACCAGTGGCCCTTAAAGAATTTACTTGGCCCTGCCCACTCCTTCTCCCATCAGCTTGGGAATATCCCCCATGTGCCCCCAGGCTGGCTGAAGACTCCTCTGGGCCCTTCTCTGCTCCCCGGGCCCCTCTCCTCTCGCTTCCTGGCTCAGAACAATCTCCTCTTTGATTGCTGGCACAGGTCCTGATGACAGGTCAGGTCATATGTACCTCATCAGGGAGAGCTGGGGCCTGAGGGATGATAAATGGGGCTTCTCATTTCAATAAAGTTTGTGCAGATTATTGGAAACAGCTGTGGGCCTTGGCTGGTGGTTCCGGAGTGCATGGGGACCTGGTGTTCGGGCGAGAGGGTTGAGATGGGGGAACACTGGAGCCTCAAGGTGCTTTGCCACGGGAAGGCTGACAAAGCCAGAGCTTAGGTCAGCACTAGCTCCTGCCCGAAACCCTCAGCTCTGAGGAGACGGGAGGCGCTCTGGAATCAGGGCCTCAGGACGTAGACCCCGCAGGTCTGGATTACCCAACAGGCATTTATTTACATTGATTGACAGTTATTTCACAAATTCCACACAGATGTCTCTGCAAATTGCTTTTCTCACTTAACTTTGTGAAAATCCCTCTCATTTATTCTTTTTCTTAAATTGTGGTAACATACGCATAGTGTAAAATTTGTCACGTTAACCATTTTTAGGTGTACACGTCAGTAGTGTTAAGTAAATGCCCGCTGTTGTGCAGCCAACCTCCAGGACTTTTTCATCTTGCAAAGCTGAAGCTCTGCACTCATTTAACAACAGCTTCCACCCCATCTTCCACTCCAGCCCCTGCCAAAACCAGTACTTTTGCTGCTTCTATGAGTTTGCCCACTTTAGAGGTATCCCAAGTGGAATCATACAGCATTTGTCTTCTTAATAGTTGTATCACACTATAATATATGGATAAGTGTGTATCATGCAACAATTACTAGTATTTTGGCCACCACCAAAAAAAAATGTTGTAAAATTATTTGTACGCATATCCCTGCATACTGTTGTTGCTGTTGCTGCTGCTGCTGCTGCAGGATAAAGGCCAGAAATGATATAGCCGGATCAAAGAATTGCATATTTTTAGTTTTCATACATGCTACCAGATTCCTGTCTCCAAAGTCTATGGCAAATCACACCAGCTGTGATGAAAAATGCTGATTCTCCAACATCTTCTCTAGTCCTGGCAATTGTTACTCTTTTCAATAAGTTTTGCTATTCTGGTAAATGAAAAGTGGTGTCACACTTTTTAATTAATTAATTAATTAATTTATTTATTTATGACAGAGAGAGAGATACAGAGACAGAGACAGAGAGAGAACTGAACTGGGGGAGTTCCCAGTTCAGCATATGGTTCCGCACAGGCCGGGGCCCGGATTCGATCCTTGGTCCCTGGCGCTGCAAAGTGAGCGCTTAACCCACTGAGCCATCCTGACTTCCCCAAAGTGTCACACTTTTAAAATCTGCATTTCCTGCCCAGTTAGTGAGGTTGAGCATATCGCCATAAATACACTGGCCATTTGCAGCTTCTCTTCCGTGAGTCACCTATTCAAAGATTCTGTCCATTCTTCTACTAGGTTATTCCTCCTATTGTGTGTAGCAGCATTTTGTGTATTGCAGAAGTTAACTCTTTATGGGTGGCATCTACTTATCTTCTTCAGTCTATAATTTGTCTCTGACTTTGTATATGTTATCTTTTAGCCTTCTAAAATTTAAACATTTTATGTCTATCTTTTCCTCTATAGTTTTTGGATTTTTTTTGCTTTGTTTGGAAAAATCTCCTCAAACCTAGATTGTATAAATATCTTCTAATTTTTTAAATTAAATTGTTTTAAATATTTAAATTGTTTTAAAACTTGTTTAAAATTGTTTTAAATATTTTCTTATAAAGTTGTTTAAATATAAAAAACAATATTTAAATTGTTTTAAATATTTAAATTTAAATACATTTAAATCTTTCATCTATTTGAAATTTAGTTTTAATAACTTGTGAGGCAGAGAGTTTAACCTTGTTTTATTTTTTTCAGACAGCCAGTTATGCCTACACAACTTATTAAATAAACTATCCTGCTCCTCACTGTCCTTTTTCTGCCTTTATTGTATATTGTCCTGCAAGTCAATATACTGGGGTGTAGTTCTGGACTTGGTTTTATTACTGTCCCATAGATTTATTTATCTGGTCCTTTACCCTTAATATATGATTTGATCACAGTAGTTTATAAGCTACTCTAAGGCCACTCTTACCTAAATACTTTTTCACTGTACTGTTTTCATCATATCATGATACAAATTCCTTCCAGGGGTCAGAGCTTGGGAATATCAGTAACTCCAAAAGAAAAGACAGTAAGTTCGGAAAGGCCTGCCCACATGCCCCTTCCGGAACCAGCCAAGGCAGAGCCCTGACGATGCTATTAGGTGAGCACCTACTATGTGCCTGACACTGCCGTTCCCACCAGAGCTGGGGTTGGAAGACACTGACGAACACGCTAAGGTTCTTGCCTCTCAGCTCCAGGCCCATCCTCTGTGCACGGCTTTCTGAGGCAGCCCACCCCCATTTCTGCTTTGCCAGCTGTTCCCTATTAGACCCTCCCAATAGGGGCCACTAGAGGAGGCTGCAGCTGGGGGAGCGTGCTCCTTCCTGTTCGCTTCCTGTGCTCTGTTAGTGTCACTCTGGCATTAGCAGACACGTCCGGAAGCAACAGCTGAATGCAGTTTGCGTTTCTCCAGCACTTGCAGCTTCATCATCCACCCCCTGCCCCGGAGGCCCTGCAGCAGGCTGCCATAGTCCCAGGGATCCCGCTTTCTTGCTCAGAGCCTTCTCCTCAGAGGTCTGGGTCCCAGGCGCTGGGTCTCTTCTTCAGAACATCTGCGTAGCCATCTCTCCCTTTGGTTTGCCCAGCCCGGGAGAACTGCATGATGTCTAAGCGTGCTCTTGCTACCCTTCCATTACCCAATTAACAACTTTATCCCTTGTTATCAATTCTTCATATTAAATTCTCTCTTTTCAACTGCCTGGTGTGCTTTTTGTCTCCTGACCAGACCCTGATTGACACAGGTAATGAGGAATTGAAGTTTTCTAGGGGCCAAGGGCTGCTTCTCTTGGCTGCCCTGTGGAGAGCTCCCCTCCTTTCTCCATTCCCAGAATTATTTGGCTGCTGGTCGTCAAGGAGACGGCTGACAATTTCCAGTTGCCAAGCCTCCCTGTGGAGCTCTGCAGAGACGCCCTGGAAACTCCTGAGTCCTTCCTGCTCCCCAGACAGCGAACTTGGAGAGTCTAGCAAAGTTGGGGGGCAGAGCCTTGGTGGCGGGGCTGGGGAGAGCGAAGCGGGCCAGGCCCGAAGATGGAGAGGGAAACAAGAGGTTTGCTGGGGCCCTGGCTCCTCAAGCGCCTGGCCTGGCTCCTGTCAGGCCTGCCCAGACAGACAACTGTGGGCCCAGCCAAGGCTGAGTTCTCCAACCCGACCCCCAACCACCGACAACTGTCCTCACGCTCTCACTCGGCACATGGTAGAAGCTGCAGCAGGGAAGGACCTGGAAGCCTCACTGAGGGAGGCCCCTCACCCAGCCCCCTGACACGGCATTCAACAACGACAACCGGGGTCGGGCCCGGGCTCCAGTCTGTTTCACAATCACAACAACAGCAACACTGAGGATAATGATAGCAGTGTGGACTCTTACTTCACAAACTTAGGTGTGTGTGTCTGTTCCTGTATTTTCACTGAAGTCCATTCCTGGGGCCCCTGCCCCTCCCAAGGTCCCACCAGAACCTGAGAGGCTTACGAGGCACCAGGAACGGGGAGACGCTTCTAACCGCGGCTCCATCGCGGGGGCTGCGGCCTCGCCCCCTTTGGGGGGCTCTCCACTCCTCTGTCCCTGTGAGTCGCCGGCCAGCTTCTTGAGATTTATCCTCTCCCAAGGCCCCGGGGACCGCTGACCTGTCACCAAACTCAGAGGAATCTCTTCCTCTCCACTCTAACGGCTTCCCAAGGCACTCTCCTTTCTCCTCGCCGCTTCCACTGAGAATTCCTAACACCTTCCAGTGCATTCAGGCCTTTATAAGGAAATGTCAACTTTGGTCAAGCAGGGTTTGCTCGGCCAAACTCAGGACCTGGCTAAAGCATCATCCATTTTTATTTTTTCAGAAGTATTTTCAAGTAAACTAAAGACACCGTTATCACTTATCCCTGAATAGTTTAGTGTTCATTAAAAAAAAAAAGAAAGAAACATTGTCTTACATAATCACAAAACTATTATGGCATATAAAGTGAACAACTGTCTACATGGTGTAGCCGACAAGTCACTTCATTTTATAAGGGAACCTGAGACTCGGGTGGGGGCGTGACTTGTGTGGTGTCCCTCGGCTACTGAGCCGTGGCACCAGGATGGGCATGCTGGTCTAATCCCCAGGCGTGCCCTCCTCACAGCCCTTCTTGTCCACTGGCCTATGCTTCACACAGTCCTCTCCCACTCATGCCCCTCCAGCTCTCACAACACCCGAGAAACAGCCGGGCAGGCATTACAATCACACTTTTCACCCATCAGCAAATGGAGGTGCGGAGTAGTGGGGTGTCTTGCCCATGGTGGCCTGGGGAGGGCTGGTAATGGAAGGGCTCCCAGAACTGTCAAGCAGGTGGAAGCAGGGCAGTTACCAGGCAGAGCCGGTGTAGAAACCAGGCCCCTGCCCTGTGACCCCAGAGGAGGCTCTCACCTCCATTGTCACACTTCTCCTCAGCCTCCCCGCCTCCCCTGTCTTCCTTTCCTGATACTTGGTCTCCACTTCTTCAGCTGTCCACCTGCAGCCTCATTCATGTCCCCTCTGGTTTCCAAGGAGCCCTTAACAAAGCGACTGAGTGATGACCCCTGCCAGGCCCTCTGCCCGCCTTGCCCTCCCCCCTCCTCCCCTCAGCCACAGCGGGAGCCACGTCCCCTGCCGAGCTCCTGGCCCAGTTCCGCTCCGGCCCTTGGCTCATCTCCTGCCGGAGTTCCCCAGGGCCTGAGGTTGGCCTCTAACAGCGTGCACGTGGACACACATGGAAAAGACGTTTGTTTCCAGGAGCATCTGCTTTCTCTGCTCCAGCCAGCTGTCCCTATCTTTCTACATTCTGCTCCTCCAGAAGCCTGGAGTTTCAGAATCAGGGCCTAAAATGGTCACAACAGGCTGGAGAGCTGGAGTAAATCCTACGGCACGAAAGGAGGGGGCCTGCAGGTAGGCTCAGAGAAGCGGAGATGCGAGTGCAAGGCAGGAGGAGGCTGGGGACGAGAGCCATCGGGCCCTGAGTCTCACAAGTACCACGATCTGACACGCTGCTGCCTGCAGCCAGGCAGAAGTTCCCAGAAACCCAGGCCTGAATAGAACACAAAGGCCAACCTTCCCCCAGATAAGAGGGGACTCCCCCTGCCTGTCTGCTCTGAGCTGGGACATCGGCATTACCCTGCCTTTGGACTGGAACTGAAATGTCAGCTCTTTGTGGGTCTCCAGCCTTCAAAATGGAACTTACATCACCAGCACTCCTGGGTCTGTCTCCAGCTTGCTGGCTGAGGATTGTGGAACTCATGGACTCCTGTACTCCCAGGAGCAATTCCTATAATCCATCTCTTTCTACATATACACACATCTTATCAGTTCTAGTTCTCGGGAGAATCTCGTCTAATACACCCTGTTCACTGACTCTTCCTTCCAAGGGCTCCCTCACTTAGAAGACAGACAGAGTGGGCTGAGGGGCACCTTCCAAGTCTGCTGGGACCCTGGTGGCCCTGGGGAGGAAGAGGCTAGAGGTGCTGACTCCACAAGCAGAATAGATCAACTTCAAGGCCGGCACAAACGCTTGCTGCAAGCCAGAGGTTTCCTTCAAAGGTTTCCTGATTCACCTGCCTGAATTCTCATGTTTGCTCTAGACACAGATAGCAGTGCCAAATCCCCATTCTCTGCTCCCAAATTTTGGGACCCAAAGGAATGTCGAATGCAGGTTTGAAGACGTTCCCAGTTGGGCTTCAAAATGAGTGGGATCTATGGACTGGTCGACAGGGTGAGTCAAACGTGTCAGCCCTACTTCGTGGAAGCCCAAGTCCCAGGGACCATCTGCCATTCTGATCGAGTTAGGAGGGTGTGGGGGCTTAAGACCCTAAAGAGGGCATGGAGGGGCCCTGGCCTCCTTCAGGTCTTAAGTGAGAGTGGGACACAGGTCTGTCCACAGTCCTAGGGTAAGTGACAGGCCGAGAGCATCACGGGGACTTCCCTGGGCCCAAGAGGAGCATGCCGGGCCCTCAGCTCTGACAGCCTCTGTCCCTGCTGAGCCCATTGAACCTGACACCAGACATCAGATCCCCTGTCTCCCTGGGGTCCTGGATTCTCACCCTCTCACTGACCTGTCACCAGAGGGTGGAAAACTCTGACCTCATCTCTTGCTGTCATGCAAAGATAGATAGGGCAGTAGGTGAGAGAGAGAGAGAGAGAGAGAGAGAGAGAGAGAGAGAGAGAGAGAGAGAGAGAGAGCCTTTATCAGAAGGTAAGAGGAAAAATGGTCCCCATTCCAGCTCCAAGGTCCAGACTTTTTAGGTCAACTCTAGCTAGGAGCAGGCATGATGGTGTATTGACTACATGCTAGGGCAGTGTGTGTGTGTGTGTGTGCGCGCGTGCAAGCATGCGCCCACACACACGTGAATTTTATGAAGCATACGGAAAAGTATATAAAAAAAGAATGTACAACTTGATGAGCTGTAACCCCTACTCAAGATAAGAAGTAGGACCTACTAGTACCCAAGAAGACCCCCATATGCTAATTTAAGTTTTTTTCATTTAATATTCACAATAATCTTTACAAGAGAGATGACGGTATTGTCCCCATTTGTCTGTGAAGAAACTAAAGCTCAGAGAGGCTCAGAAATTTCCTAATGTTTCACACAGTTCACCAGACAAACCCAAACTGGAGTTGTCGGATCCCAGAGTTCCTTCCACGGCTCCATCAGCTTCTCCTAACAAAGTGGGAAGAAAATAGCCGACGAAGGACATTAAAAGGTGTGTTTGAACCTCGGGGCCCCTGTGGTCCGAGGGCTGCAGGCGGAGGTCCTGCACTGGCCAGGTGGTTAAACTTGAGGTTGGGGCCTTTTTCAACTCTATCTCAGTGGCTGCCTAGTTTTATAACATAAAATGAAAATGTAGGAGCCTGGGGTCCTCCCCTCGGTCTGCCCCAGCCAGGTCCTGGCCTCCCCAACTCTGCATTATGGATGGAGTGAATCATCTGGTAAATAATACATCCGTCATCGTCATTGGGCAGTAAAGGTAACAGGAGAGTGGGGGTTGGAGGTGTCAGAGGGCTGAGGCTGGCAACCTGAGCCGGACCCCACCCTTCCACGCTGGGCTTTGCTCAGGGCACAGCGAGTGCAGGAGTCAGGCAGGCACCTCAGCAGGGCGGCCCAGAAAGCTGAGGCCATGGTGGTACAGAGGGCCCTGAACAGGCCTGGGCTCCTGCTGCTGGCACCGCTCTGCCTTCTGTACCTGGAGGCCTCAGGTAAGTGACAGGCAAGCCACCCCCCACGGTGGCCCAGTCCCCACTCAGCTTCCATTGTTCGCCCTCAGGACTTTTCTTTTGCATGTGCTTAGCCTCCCAGTGAAGTTCATGAACTGTCGTCTGCTAGATACTGCCAGTGCTCCCTAAGTGCCCACGACGTGCCCACTGGGCGAGGCAGGGCCAGAACTCAGTGCTGGGCATTCCCTTAGAAGCTGCGGTTTATCCTGAGGGCCACTGTGGTGTTGTAAGTGTGGAAGGGACATGGTCAGGTCCGGTTTCAGAAAGTTTCCTCCAAGCCACATAGTCTTCAGGGCACTGAGCGCTATTGGGATTGGAAAGGATCCGTTTCTGGGTTGTTTTCCTTCTTGGTCAATTGAACATCAGACTTTTGTCTTTGATTCCTTCCTCCAACTCCATACCTCCTCTTCTCTCTTCTCTTCTCTTCTCTTCTCTTCTCTTCTCTTCTCTTCTCTTCTTTCTCTCTCTCTCTCTGGAGAAGCAGCTGGTAATGATGAGAGGCTCAGATTGGGGGTTCCACAGGGCTCCAGCCCCAGCTCCACAACCCTCTGTGGCTTTGGTCAAAGTAATTTCGTGTTTCAGAGTCTCAAGGAATGTTATTATCATAACAGTGAAGGTCGGTGGGTAATGACGAGAAGGTTCCGGGACAGGGCCTGCCTTGCACCAAGGAGAACTCAGGAAACGGAAGCTGGTGGGACTCATCCCCGCGTCTTGGTCGCCCTCTGAGGCACGCATTTGTCATTGGCCCCAGAGCCTAGCATGAGGCAGGCAGTTTATACTTCGAACAGTTGGGAGATTGAATAAATAAGTGCTGGGTGGGCTGATGGGAGGCTGGTGTCACCGTCCCTTTGATGATGGGTCTGGAATCACCCTGGAATCTTTACAGCAAGGTTTCCAGAGCCTAACTTGCCAGTGACCACATGTCCTGACTCCTGGGGCATCATGCGGATGACCGTCAGATTGACAACCGGTTGCTTGTTAAAAATACAGATTGCTGGGCCCTGACCCCCTGGGGATTCTGACTCGGGAGCCTGGGATGAGGCCCAGGAATCTATATTTGTATCACGCCTTCCATATGGTCAGATGACCCCCGGGGGTGGGGACCCTCTGCTCAGTCCATTCCCTGGTCTCAGTCAGGATGCCCCCTACTCCACCTGCTCCAACAACAGCCAAGAGAGAGACTCTGCCTCTGCCCCCCAACCCCAAAAGCACGTTAGCTGTCTTACCACACCCTGCCCTGCCCCCCTCCGCCCCGCCCAGACTGCAGAACAAGGTACAGAGGCTGTGGGCAAGGAGGGAGAGCAGGATAAGCCGGAGCAGCTCCGATGTCTTTAGTGGCCACTCTGTCCCCAGGGCAGCCTGAGGCGGAGGCGGTGTCCCTCCAGGGAGTGAGGGGTGGCTCTGTGGAGCTGGCCTGCGGCTCCTGGTCTGGCCCTCTCGTGGTCTTCTGGAGCTTCACCCCCCTGGGCTCACTGATTCCCCGGCCTGTGGCCGTCACCAACGGAGCAGAGTCCAAGCTGGAGGCCGGGGCCTCGGCGCTGGGGACTGTGACCCTGCGGAACAGCAGCCTGGTGCTGGCGGAGCTGCCGGAGGGCGCTGGCGGCTACTTCCTGTGCCAGGCCCTGCACACGGCCGGAGGCCAGCTGCACACCTCCCACACCCACTTCAGCCTGACCGTGCTGGGTGAGGGCTCGGTCTGAGCCGCTTTGCATGCTGCTTTGCATGCTGCTTTGCATCTATGTGCATGTGCTTTCTGCCAGGCCCAAATTCTACAGGGCCTGCCTCCAGCGGGTGAGGAAATCTGGGATGTCGGGGAGCCCTGTGGGCAGGCCAGCCTCTTGCTAGCCTGGCTCTGAGGTGACACAGGGCCTTTCCCTCCTCTGGCCAGTGCCTGTTTCGAAGCCTCAGGTGCGGCTCAGTGAGCCATCCCCAGCAGAGGGGACATCTGTGGTGGCCACATGCACAGTGCGGGAGGGCACGGAGCCCCTGATCTTTGCTTGGCAGCATCAGGCACCCCGAGGCCCCTGGGAGTCCTTGGTGGGGGTCACGGAGCGATTGTTTCAGCTGGACCCAGTCAACCGGACGCACCTGGGCTGGTACGTGTGCAGTGCCCACAACGCTGTCAACCGACTGAGCAGTGATGAAGCCTTCCTGGATGTCATCTGTGAGTCAGACTGGCAGGAGGGAGCATGATTAGGGCTGGCACCGACCTACGCACCCACACTCAGCCTCCCCCGGAGTGCCCCAGCCTCGGGACACTTCACCCACTGGTGACAAATGTGGCTCCAGCCCAGGGGGTTTTAAACTTGTGAAGGTCATGGACCCCTCTTCCCAGGAACATGTGCACATATTCATAGTCACAATTTTACCCACAATTCGGGGGCAGCCCAGAAAGTTTGCCTTTGGGTTGAGCCTGGACTCTCAGGGATCAGCTGAACCTCAGGAAGCAGGGAGGGAAGACAGGGCCGCAGGTCGGTCCCAAGAGGGAGATTTCTACCGGCCCGAAGTTAGAAATCGGAAGCTCGTCTTTAAAGCCTTATAGCAAACAAAGGATTATTTTCAGGACACACAAAGAACTCTGAAACAGCTAGTGAGGAGGAAGTAGCGAGCTAATACAAAAGGCCAGACAGTTGTTTCAGTACAGAGGTGCACGAAGGAAGCCAATGAACTCCTGAATGAAGTCAGAAGTCTGTGTGGGAGATGAGGAGGAGGGTGGCCTAGCACAGCTCTGCCTGGTATGGGAGACACTTGCATGGCCTTGTGCATCCGAGATGTAGCTGAACTCAGGTGTGCTCACAGTGCAAGATGCACACTGGGCTGTGAAGACAGTCTAAAGAGAGACTATAAGTCAGCTCATCAATAATGTTCATGTTGATAATACACCGGAATGATACCATTCGGGATGCATTTGGCTAAATAAAAATATTAAAACTGTTCAAACCTATTGGTGTTTTTGCTTGGCTGGTGTTTTGGGTATTTTGACTTTTGAAGATCTGGCTGCTGAGAATTTTACACGCCTGTGGCTCCCATTACCTATTAGACAGTGCTGGCCTAGAGGAATCACAAATTGAGGAATGTGGAAGAGACAGGTGAGCAATTCTTGGGAAAGACATAGAAATAGAGTGGGAGCAGGCAGAGAATTCAGTCCTCTCAGGAGTCAAGGAGAAAGAGGACACAGGACAGAGGGGAAGTCAGGGACTCAAAGAAGTACGAAGAGCTGGCTGCTGGGGTCAGGTTCAAGACATCTTCCTACCCTTTTCACTCCACTCTCCAGTTTGGAGGGACCAATCGTCCCAGGTTCCTGAAGCCCCTCAATGCCGGGCAGTGTGGGAGGGCCGGGCACCCTACCTCTCTCCTGCCTGGCCTCTGACCTCAGCCAGACCCACCAGGCCCTCAGGGGAGCCTCTTCGAGTCACCGATGCCCTCCTGGGCTCCCAAAGCTGGGGTGCTCACCTCCACAGACCCTGACCACCTACACTGGACGCGGCCTGTGCAGGCCTAGCGTGGTGATTGACACAGCACACGTGGTTGGAGGGTGAGCGATGATTACATGGGTGAGTGAAGGATGAAGACCGGGCAGATGGGATGAGCCTCCTTTGCCCTCCAGATGGTCCAGACAATCCTGTGATCACTGTGGACCCACCGGGCTTCACTGAGGAGGGTTTCTGGGCCAGTGAGAAGGCAGAAGTGACGCTGAGCTGCCTCGCTGCATCCAACCCCCCTAGTCACTATGTGTGGCTGTGTGACCATGCTCAGGTCCACACTGGGCCTACCTACACCATCCCCAGTGCCAGCCGGGCCCACACCGGCCAATACACCTGCCTGGCCCACAACAGCCGCCTGGACACCCGCACACAGACCGCCGTGCAGCTTACCATCTACTGTGAGTGTGTGGGGAGGGGCCCTCGCGCTGGAGCCCCCCACAGATGTGCTTTGGCAGACTCCAGGCACCCTGTGGAAAATGGGGCAGAAGTTGGGGGGAGGCAGGGAGAGGGGCAGCCCCTTACCCTCTATAGACCCCCGGCCCCAAGTGGTTATTCCCATGGCCCCGGGGAATGAACTGAGGCACAGAGAAGGGTCGAGGGAGGACAGTGAGACAAAGTGCCGGGACAAAGATGAGAAAGAGAGACGAAGATGCTTCCCTGCTGGGGGCCTCCAAGGGGGCCTCTGACATTCTCCAGGGACTCTGACCCACAGCCCAACCCCCAAGCCACCGCCCCTTGACCTGACAGTCTTTCTCTGTTTTCCCGCTTGTCCCAACGCCCCCTACCCGTTTCCTCTGGCCCCTAGTTCCTGCCCCACCCCCCACCGCATTGGCAGTGGGGCCTGTTCTAGCTGCGTGTATACCCACTTCTCCCCCAGACCCCCCTGAGGGGCAGCCCTCCTGTGAGGTGCTCCCCGCCTCCGGGGTTGTGACTTTGGTCTGCACCTGGCCTGGGGGGCTTCCAACAGCCCAGCTGCAGTGGGAAGGGCCCCAGGGAACTGGCCCCACTGCCCTCAGCAACGTCACCTGGAGTCAGGCAGCCACCCAGCTGCCCACCAGCAGCATCTTCACCTGCACTGGCCAGCACCCAGCCCGGGCACGGCTCGCCCTCTGCAGGATCCCCCTGCGTGAGTGGACACCGGAAGCAGCAGGGTGCTGACATTCCAGGCAGAGGCGGGGGTAGGGGGTCAGGGGAGAGCCTGGAGGGGCTGGGGGCTGGGCTGGTGCTCAGACCACAAACTCAGAGACTTGCCACGTAACAAAGAGGTGGGCAGCACTCAGCTCGGACCCTACCTCCCACCTCTCTCCTCCCAGCCCTCGTCTCCACCTACACTGTGACCTGTCCTCCGCAGTTTGGCCTTGGAGCCCTGTGACACTCTGCTCACTGTCTCCCAGGCTCCAGGGTCAGCAGGCTCTCACCCACCTTAGTCTCTCCACTTCTACTGCTCTATTGCATGTTGGCCTTGAATCTAGTTTTCTCTCCGCCTTGAAAACGCCTACCCACCTACCAAGACCAAGTTCAAGTGTCACCCTATTGTCAAAGTCCTCCTCCCTGAAGCCCCAGAGAACTTGTCTTTCCACCTGTACTCCAGCACTCATCAAATTATATTGTCATTGTTTGCTTAGTGTCTGTTCCCACTATCTCCCTGGTGCATGGTCAGCCCCCAGTAGGTGATGAATGAACAAATAAATGAGTGACTAAGTGGAGAAATGGGTGGGTGAAGCAGTAAAAGAGTGGGGAGGGATGGAGTAGTTGTGATGAGCCCCTCCTCCCACTGTAGGGCCATGCGGAGACATTTATTTCCTACTTAGGGGAACCCCTCCGGAGTCCCACCTGCTGGACCATGGCCGCCTCCGGAGACCAGTTCATCATGCTGAGCTGTGAGTGGCCTGGAGGGGAGCCCCCGGCCCTGCTGAGCTGGCTGGACGGACAGCAGCAGCCGCTGGGCCTCAGCAGCTCCTCTCGGGCAGTTCACGTCCTGCAGGCCCAGGAGGATCTGGCCGGCAGGTGGTTCACCTGCAGGGGCACTCACCCACTCAGGGGCCCCGACCCCCACTGCCGGCTCCAGCTGGGTGAGTGGGAGCTCGGGGCTGGGTGCTGGGGCTGGTGAGGGAGGAGCAGCCCTATGGAATCGGGAGGAGGGGCTCTGGGGAGGGCCCATGGTTGTGCCGGAATGCAAAGTGAGTCAAGAGACTGAGTCATGGGGAAGCCGGGATGGCTCAGCGGGTTAAGTGCTTGCTTTGCAGCCCCGTGGACCGAGGATCCAATCCCGGCCCCAGCCCATGTGGACCCATATGCTGAACTGGGGTGTGCTTCCCATGCAGGAGGCCCCCAGTTTGGTTCTGGCAGTTCAGTTCTGGCCCTTCAGTTTGGTCCCTGGCTCGAGGGGGCATGCCTCCCATGCAGGAGGCCCCCCCAGCCCAGTTCCTGCCCTGCACGGCCCCCACCCACCTGTGTGGAATGAAACCATGTCGAAAACTGATGACGTACAACTATGGGTCCTCCCTCTTCTCTCTGTCTCTGTCTCTCTCTGTCTCTGTCAAAAACAATAAGATAAAATAAAAAAAGAGACTGAGTCACCCTATCACCCAGGAACTCAAGTTTTTCTGATCCATAAAATTAAGAGTTTAGACTAAGTCTGTGTTGTCCAGTAAGAACATAATGTGGATCATATGCATAATTTTAAATTTTCTAGTAGCCACATTTATAAAAAGCAAAAAGACAGAGGTGAAACATTTTATTCAACTTGATATAGCCAATATATGATCATTTCAAAGTGTAACAGAAAATTATTAATGAGATGTATTTTCCTACTGTCTTCAGAATCTGGTGTATTTACAGTGACAGCACATGGCGGGGTAGACAAGCCACATTTCAAGTGCTCAGTGGTCACGTGACTGGGAGCCACACCCATCCAGCCAATGAGGGGCTCTGTCTGCCTCATCTGCATCAATTTGCATGAGAGTGCCTGATTATATTCCTGACTTGAATGAATGTTTCAGGAGTCAGAGGTCTCGACCTCTCTCACTCCCTCTAGTTGTTCATCTGGTTTCTTTCTTTGTCTTCATCTGGCCCTGCGAGTGCCATTTATTGGCAACGCAAGACAATGAATTAAAGTCAAAATGTCAGAAAAGCAAGTAGAGGAGCCATCACATGTAACAATCCTCACAGATGAGTTATATTTTGGTCTCTAAGCCTTGGCGACCAGCATGTTTTCAGGGGCTTTAAGAAGATCCTCAACCCCAAACCTTTCCCTCCCTCATTACTCAGCCTCAGGGCCGGAAATCCCATCACAAGAGATCCATTGGCACCTATAGGGGTCAGTCCATAAAAACTGAGCACCTGCTGTGGGCCCACCCTGGGCCTGGGAGGGAGGTGGAGGCCACAGCGGGCCGGAGGCTCTGTGCCAGGTGTGGGGAGGAAGGGGGTTCTCGCCCACTTGAATAAGGTGGGGTCCCAGCTGCCGGAGCTGAGCCCGGGGTTGGTGGAGAGAAGCCTGGTGGAAAACTGTTATCACTGAACTTTGGAGCAGATTGTGATAGGAATCTGAGAGGAGACAGACTGGCCACAAGAACAAGCCCCACTGTCACCTCCACAGCCGCCAGCTCCTCTCTTCTCCCTTCCACTGCTGGCCATCGCCTTACCCTCACACCTTCCCACTCTCCCAGGTGCAGGACCTCCAGCCTTGTTCTCTGTCCCCACAGAAGCCCCGCAGCTGGCAGTGTCAGAGCCTCGGGTGTCAGTGCTGGAGGGGGGAGAGGTCTGGCTGGAGTGTGCCCTCCTGGGGGGCATGCCACCTGCCCAGCTCCTCTGGCTGGGACCCCAACAGCTGCCCGTGGAACCAGGCACTTCGGGATTCATGCTGCACCCTGAGGGCACCCGGCTCCACCTTGGTATCCGGAGTGCTGACCCAGCTCACCACGGGGGCACCTACCAGTGTGTGGCTTACAACACCTTGGGCAACAGCAGTCAGAGCGTCCTGCTGGAGGTCCTGAGTGAGTGGGGGGCTGGGGGAGGCATGCATTTGTGTGGTGAGGGGATGGGAACCCTCCAGCTATAGCCCTGTAGGTAGAAGGCCCTGCAACTCCCTGCTCCAGGATTTGGACGTGTTGGGTCCCTCAGCCACAGGCAGGCCCTGGAAGGCACGGATCTAAACGGGCTGTGTGGCCGACAATCGCAGGCACTCGAACACGGGTGGACAGAACTCCATGTGGTCAGAATAATCTTGTCTTCAGTTTGTAGATGAGGAAACTATAGCCTAGAAGTGAAAGACTAGGGGAACACAGACCAAAACTCCAGAGCTGGTCAAGTCTGCACACCCCAGTCTAGGGCCTTCTCTGCACTACCACCAGCTACCTTGCAACTAAACTGGGGATAAACATGCGTGCACATACGCATGTGCACACGTGGTCGTGGGTGTGCACAGGCTGCATGTGTCCCCACTCTCACCCCCAGGGTATCCAGCTCCTCCCAATGTCACCATCAGCCGCCTGACCTACGGGAGACACCGGACAGAGGTGCAGCTGCAATGGACCACCGAAGGCTCTGGGAACCTGACAGGCTTCCTGGTGCAGCGAAGGGCCAGTGTCCCGGGCCCAGGAGCTGGGGCTTGGGAGACAGCAGCTGGTGACATTGAGCCAGAGAGCAGGACCCGGCGGCTGGGGGGCTTGGACCCAGGGGTCCTGTATGCCTTCCGCATCCTGGCTCTGAATCACCGCACACCTGGACATCCCTCTGAGGTGAAGATACCAGGTGCTGGGCCAGTGCCATTTTCATCCACAAATCTGAGCCCTGGTTCATCTGCGTGTCCACAGGGCATCCCCTAGTCCCTTTCTTTGCTTCCTTCCTGCTGAATTTCTCCATCCCCACCTGGGCCCTCTTCCCGTCCTCTCCTCAGGCTCTTTCCCATCCCTCTCGGAGGCCCTGAGGCCCCTGGCCTAGGTGTTAGGAGCCATATTTCAGCTTGAATCAGAAGAAACAGGGAAGAGGGCATTAAATACGGATAGGGGCCCAGCTCTGTGCCTCAGTCTCACCTCCTGGGGCGCAGGTGGGCTCTCAGCTTCCTGCTGCTCTCGCTCTAGCCTGGAAACTCCCCATGGTATGGGATTCTTCCCTTCAGTCCCGAGCAGCCACGATAGCTGGCCTGCTGCCTGCTATGCCAGACACAGGGGGCCTGACTGGGGGCTCAAGCCTCAAGAGCATCAGGCACACAGAGCACCTCTGTCCCTGGGGGAGACCCACACGCACTCTCGGGGTCCAGCCTTGTTCTTGATCTCTCACCTCAGGTGGTGGTGGTGGCGGGGGGGGGACTGGATGAGCAGGACTTGCCTGCTCAGTACCTGAAGCCACTGCTGCCAAGTTCAGCCGTGGCTCTAAACCTCCCCCCTGCAACCAGCACTCTCCCCTCCTAGCGGACCCTCCCTTCAGCGCCTACCCAGCAGTGCTGGGTGCAGCGGGCACAGGAATGGTGGTGGCAACGGTGGCCTCTTTGCTAGTGTTCCAGTACGCTGCCCGGCACCCGGAGACTTTCCCCCGTGAGTGGGAAACTGGAGGCGGGGTTGCTTGACGCCATAAGGTGGCCAGGTGCGGCACAGAACTCTTCTGTACGTCACCTCTCCCACGTGAGATGTCTCGGGGCTCCAACCCCAGCCTCAGGCATCTGGGTTCACGCCTCCTGGGTTCCTAGTTTCCAGCATGGAGCCTCTGGGGAAGGGAGGGCTACTCTCTGTTGACTGAGGTTGGGTTGCTCAAGCAATGCACCGTCTCCTTTTCTTCTTACAGGCCTCGGCCAGTTGTTTGTTCCCATGTGAGTGTGGAACCCGTTATTCCAGGGGTCAGGATTTCCCTCTAATTGGAAAGGAAGCATGGTTGTCACTAACTGTACTCTCGCCTTGCACTCTCAGGGAGCAAAGTCACCAACACAGCGGTTCTGTGGAAGGCCGCGAGGCACAGGCAGGTAAGCACAAGTTCTCCCCAGGGTTACTCATCGTGAGGACAGCAGCCCCAAGTTCCATGCATGGTGCTCGGTTATCATGTCCCTGAGAACCACCCGGGGAAGGCACCTCTCTCCTTTGTTCATGTCTGTTCTTCTAGGCATTGAAACACCATCCACCACCCCAGGTTCGGATCCTGAACAAGAATCCTCGGACACACCAGTAAATGTCACCATCACAGTGACTGCAACCCCATGAGGCCCCAAGAGGAGGATGCGAAGATGCTTCGGGGAGACAGGTGGCATGGGGAAGAGCCCCTGTCACTTGGGTCTTAAAACCAAGGTAGTTAAGACCCCAGCTACGCCTTCCCCACCTACTACCCAGCCTTTGCAAACGCGAATGGCTCAGCTGCACACTTGCAGGCGTGGTCACAGACGCCCTGCCCCAGTTTGTGGAAGCTAGAGGCAGAAGCACGAGGAAGACACACCTGTGGGGAAAAGACCCCACGGAGCCAGGGAGAACGATGGTGCTGGGAACAGTGCCTCGTGCTGTGAGCACGCTCGCTGCTTCCAAAGTCCGTGAATTGAGCAATTTCTAAATAAATCACACTTGATGCTCTCACGAGCACAGGGTCACCTCAATTGCAACTCCCACCGGGAGAGGCTGATCCCAGGTCCCAGGTTTTCCTACCGGGAAGAGGCAGGATATGTAGGTGTGTGTTTCCTTCATTCAACTGTAGCAAGAGACGTGGTCTTTTGGGTCTTCACTGTCCCCGTCTCAAATCCCTTCCCTAAGGACACACACTTCTATTATCGGACTGACCAGCTTAATCAGAGCTGGTAGCAGAGCCAGGTGCCACTCCCAGGTCTTTGTCTTCTACCTTTGGTGTAGGAATGTCACTGAGACTGCAGCGGTCGAAGGGACCCAGTCACTAGACTCCAGGAGTCTGTGACAACACAGAGCTGCCAGCATGACTCACTGGCTCCGTGTATGTGTGTGTGTGTGTGTCACTGGCTCCGTGTGTGTGTGTGTGTGTGTGTGTGTGTGTGTGTAATCTGGGTGAAACACAAACGAATCCTTGTTCAACTGACTAGGAGTCAGGCCTGAGAGCTGGCTCCGTAGGGGACTCAGAAAACAGCCAGAGAGCCAAGGGACAGTCTTGCCAGGAATAAGGCAAGTGGTGCCTGAAAGGACAGAAAACTGACAGGAACTAACGTTGCTTCTTAGGTTCTCAGAGGTTTAGACCAGGGGTCTCCAAACTTTTCAGCCCGCGGGCCGCATTAACTATCAAACAGCAGTTTGGGGGCCGACTACACACTCGAGGTCCAAATAAAAAAGAATCAAAACATAGATGTTGTTTTTAATTATTTATTTAATATTATTGTATTCAGATAAAAAGGTCTCCACGGGCCGGATTCGGCCCGCGGGCCATAGTTTGGAGACCCCTGGTTTAGACTATTAGAAAGGGGTCCTGAATTCCCACCAAGCTCTCAGGACTGGGGCTAAGGCTCACGGAAGCCTCATTTAAATATGGGGAATGAAATGTAACAAATATTACAATGCTCCACCCCAAGCAGAAGACCCTGTTGGCTTTCTGGTCAAAGCAGCCCATTTTTATTTTTTTAGGGAAGTAAAACAAAGCTGCTTCTGGAAGAGGCTAAATTCTATGCTGGAGCTCATACAGCTGTTGCTCTGGGTCGATGGTACAAACAGATGATGTGAGAGGAGGGACCACTCCTCCCCGTTCTCTTTATGCTTCTCTCCCACCCTGCTCTCTTCCTTCCAAAGAAATACCGAGTTCCCCTCAGGGGGTCTGCCCGCTCCATCACAGCGCGGGGCTCCCCGTAAGACACTTGTTCTGGATCCTGTTCCTGCAGGGCCTGCAGTCAGAACAGAAGGGACAGGCTTGCTTGGCTGCAGGGCACGCACAGGGGGGTTTTCAGGGGAGGGCTGGGTGGGGCCCCGAAGAATTTTAGAGTGAGACACACACCCACTCCAATCACAAGCTAGAAGCCACTTTATACAAACAGGGAGTGTCCCCATCTTCACTGCCACGCTACATGAAAGCAGCATTCTTTTAATATAAAATCCTATCAACCAAATCAAACCTGACAAAGCTACATCATTTAAAATATGTACAATTTCAAACATACTGTTACAACTTTAAGGAAAATAAAACATACTTTTTAAACTATGATACAAAAACATGCATCACAACGTCATCGCTTCAAAGAGAGAAATAGGTGAGATCCAACGATGAAATTAACTTGTTGGCAGTACTGTAGCTGGAGATTTGCAACATGATTGGCTCAACACGGATGTGCTGGTCTTCAGACTTGTTCAACAAAGACGACACCCAGGAAGAAATGTTTTAAAAAAGGCCACTTCAAAAGGTTTAAAACACCATTATTTAACTTACATCCTGTGCACCACCAGACTATCACCTACCACTGGACCATCAGTGCATAAGCGAAAGAAGGAAAAAAAGGAGATAGTGAAATGGTATAACAGGAATAGGGTAAGTTTAATGCTGAAACAAAGAATCACAGAGAATTCTAAGATGAGAAGAGGCCTGACCATCTACGGTATCACTAAGCCAAGTCAAGATCAGATCCCGGGGGGTGGGGGGTTCATAGGGAGGAACACAGGCACCGGGGAGACAAGGAACAAGCCCAGAGCTTTGCCCACAGGCAGCTCCTCTAGCTGTTGAGTTGGGGCGTAGGAGGGATCTCGCAGCAGGAGTGGACTGGAGCATGGAGAACTGGAAGGGATCCATTAATAGAGTAAGCCGCGACGAGCTTTTGGAAAGCAGCATGGAAAAATGCAAGGAGCTCCGATTACAGCTCCACGTCAACTGGGTTCAAAGTCAAGCTTGGCAGCTCAGTGTGAGACGTGTAGACTTCAACGCCTCCTCTGCCGGTTTGTTGTGAGGGTTAATGAGACAGCAGTAACAAGGCCCAGCAGTTACTCCACACACGTTAGTGACATCTCCCGCCTTGTACTAGGTCCCCTGACTTCCTGAAGTGACATTAGGCAGGATGGCTTTTGGTGACTGTGCAGGACATGAAAGTTCAGAACAACTCATGGTTAGGGAGAACTCATAACTCCTAAACATAAAGGCAACTATATATATAGTTATATTTATATTTATATATCTCAATATATAAAGGCATTTTTATAAATAAAATACAATAAAAGGGATAACACTTAAAACAGCGTCACTAATAATATAAATAAAGCAGTCCACAATGAGATTGCCCCAAAGGTAAAGTCATTTTCTTTTCCTGGTGGACAAATCCCATATCAAAACTCAATTTTTAAAAGCAGTTTATGACCTAAGGCTCATGCTAATACACCTGTTTCCTGAATCGGAATGACTGCCTACAAACTTTTACTCCCCAGTTTTCTAGAACTCACTTTGTGACAGCATTGCTGTCACTTGATTGGCAAATATGGGGTGTGTGTTCACATCTACTAGGACTTTGTCCTTTGTTAGCCCAGAAGTCAGGGATGCAGCTACCCTCCTCCAAAGCTAACTGCATCCGCACAATGTGAAGAGTAAAACCAGCACAGTGCAGGCATGGACACCTGGGATGGAGACCTTGATTCTGTAGCATCCCTAATACCTGACCACAAAATTATATCCATTCCATTCTACCTGAAGGAATCCTTGCATAGTGACTCAGCTTCAACAGCACATTTCACTAACAGTTCTATTTATAAAATATATAGACATACGTACGGGAATATTGATGTACTTACAAAGAAAGTTGATGAACATAGCCTTCTAGTCTATTTCACTGCAATTTCTGGGAAACTGTAAATTTTTTTTTCATTTATGCTGGAACTGCTGGACTCTAAAGAGACCCATTTTCAGTTTCTTTCCCCAAAGGGAGGCACAATCCAAAAAGGAGCAGTGAGCCATTGAAGTTGGACTCAACTATTAAACATACTTATAATGTTTACGTGGGTGTTTTTAGATGTGGAGAAGAAAACCCTTCCAAAGGCGGCTGCTAACGCCCTGTCACTCAGGCAGCAGTAACTGTGATTTACGAGCTCAACTAACCAAAGCTTTAGGTGCCTGTTTACAGTGACGACATTCTGAAAACACGTCAGGAAATTTCAAACCATACCCTCCGCCCCCTTCCCTCCAAATAGTCTTTTCTGACACTCACATTTTCCAGGTAGCGTCCGAGTTGGAAGTTAGAAAATGATGATTTGTGGGTGGTGTGGCACCAGGAACACACCCCCCCAGTCGGGGGAGAGCCAAGCAAGATGCGCTCCCTTCACACCCTCCCCTTTCTTAAAACAGGGATCTTTCTCTTCAAGGCACCACTGTTAAGAGTCTGATTTTGTTCCTACTCTTAGCAACTGTCAAAAAGAGGCCCATGGTGAGCATTTTGTAAACAAGTGCAACCTTAAAGCAGTAGGACTTGAAGGCATTCTCCCTCTCTGGCCTTGGTACCCTTTCTGTGGACTGCAATAATCCAAGCCAACCTTCACCTCAACCATGTCCATGACACTGTGCCTGACCCGTGCCTGGAACACTGCAGAACTTGAACCTGTGCAGACTGAG
This sequence comes from Craseonycteris thonglongyai, assembly GCA_004027555.1. Classification (NCBI taxonomy): domain Eukaryota; kingdom Metazoa; phylum Chordata; class Mammalia; order Chiroptera; family Craseonycteridae; genus Craseonycteris; species Craseonycteris thonglongyai. Next base: position 45,450 of record PVKE010001459.1, read on the forward strand.
TGAGCCGCCAGGTCAGCTATCACTTTCGTGGAAAGCACTAATCAGACTCCTAAGAGATCTGCTATTTTGAACAGCAGGTTATTACAACTGTGGTTGATTTCAAAATGTTCTCAGAAAGTCAGATAATTCAGTATCGACAGACAGCTTTCCACCTGAAAACCTTGCAATTCTTGGAACACGTGGAATGATGCCACTGCTCTCCTATGATTGAAAACTATGTAAAACTAGGCAGTTTCCAACTGAGGGGGAAGGAAGGAATAGGGAAGGAAAACTTTAAGGCATAAATTATATAAAAAAGCACACATTTTAAGATACATTCACATGACATTACTACTACAAAAAATAAATAATGCTTTTTCTCGGATTTGAAGTACCGGTAACGTCCTTCACGCAGTCCACCGCCAGGCCTGTTTGTGCAGTTACTGGCATGCAGTGGGAATGTGCCTAGTCCCTGTGCACATCCTCAGGTTTCCTGGGGTTGCTGAAGGACCCCTGGAGGGCTGTCTAAAGGAATGCCAGGAGGAGACCATGTTGTCTTTTCAGTATAGTCCTTTGAAACAGTTGGCAAAATAAGAGGATTCCAACTTAAAATTTTGTTTTCTATGTCTGAATGGACACAGCTGTCTTCTGAAAAACAAAAAGGTTTGAGAGCATTATGAAATGATATAGGCTAATTTTTACAAAATAGTCTAAAATCATTACTTTGAACAATAAAGAAAGACTAATGAATAAAAGCAGAGCCCCGTTTAGTTTGAATCTGAAGGAGAAAACCGGTACAAAAGGTTTAAAATAAAGCTGAGCTCTCATAAACAGTTATACAATCCATCTGAAGTTAAAGCAAACTCCTTAAAAAGCCCAACTGAACCACCTTAAAAAAAAAAGCTACAACTCCTGAATTAGCTCAAATAAAAAAAGAGGCCCAGCACCACAAAATGCCTTCAGCCTGCAAGTCTACTGTCCAGCTACAAACTGAACCAAAGCCTATTTGGATTTATTTCCCGAAACATAATGGGATTTAACAGCCTGAGGGGAATGATAAAATTTCCAGGAACCCTTTACCTAGCCAACTTTTATGGATAAATCCAACACCATCACCCAGTCTCTTAAGACATATGTGAACTGATCACAGAAAGAACCCACCTGCATCCCATCCCCTCTCTTCTCTTTAGCTCACTGAAGACTATCTGGAAAGCTAAGTTTTATAGTGTCTCCCTGTACCTCTGGTGAACTCTGCTGCATCTCCTGTGGCATCGGAGTTGATCTCAGTCCTGCTGTCCTGACAGCAAGTCTGCTGAGCAGGTCTTGGTGCTACACCATCCTGATCATTCTCCTCAGGTAACTGGCTGCAGGTGGGGGCTGCCCTGTGAGTGAGGGGCTTCATTTCCAAACCATCCTGAGGATAAGGTGCTACCACTGGAACCACAGCAAGGGGGCTACTGCTGAAAGTGCCGTTCGTTTTGGTGAAACACCTGCAAAGTGTAAACCAAAAGAAACAGAATTTTGTCTGAAGGGATCAGTAATTAAAATATGCTTACTTTGAAATATCATTTGGTATTTTGTATTCACAGATTCTTAAGAGAGACTGGTGTTTAAAAAAAATACTAAATGCTTCACTATGATTTGAGATATTAAGAATTCAAAAATTAGAATTAAAATGGATACAACAGGAAAATACATCAAAAGGCAAATCACGTAAGAATGGAGCCCGATGACTTATGCCACATGCTTCCTTTGCTTTGGTCTACTGTCAAAAGTTGTCTCTTATTTGATAATTAAGTGGCTCCAAATAGAGTACACAGAAGGACAAAGCCATTAGCCACCAGAAGAAATGAGGAAGAAGGAGACATAAAGCCAAGAAATTGATGACTACATAAGAGAAATGACCTTATGAAAGCCAAGAAAAACACATTACTTAGAAATCAAATAATAATAGGTTCCTTCTCACCCCTGAATAAACACTACAAGGATTAGATATTCAAAATCCAGGTTTTGTTTATTTTTCATTTTTTTTCTTCCCAGAATTGCTAGTATTAGCACTGCAAATTTTAATTCTGTCATATTTTTATTTCCTGCCTTTACCTAAGACATGTGTTTTAATTTATTTTCTTTCCACTCTTAAGATTGGATAAGTTCTATTGATCTTCTAGTTCATTCACGCTTTCTTCTGTTGTCACCAATATGATGTTAAGCCCATTCAATAAATCTTCCATTCCAGTATTTGTACTTTTTTAGTTCGGAATTTCCATTTGGACATTTTTTACACCTTCTATTTCTCAGCTGAAATTCCCCATACATGAATTCATTGTGTGTATATCTTCCTGTAAGTCCTTGAACATACAAGGGCTGTCCAGTAAAAGTCATCCATAAATGCCTATTTCTTCATATTATATGGCTGGATACTTCCTGGATAGCCTTCTTATTTTAAACAGATGCTTTAAAGTCATTGTCTGTTAATAGTGACATCTGGGTCATCTCAGGGTCTGTTTCTATTGACTTTTTCTCCTTCCTTGAGAAAGTATCACATTTTCCTATTTCTTCACATGTACAATAATCTCTCTCTCTCTCTTTTTTTTTTTACTGGATTTCCCCCCCTCTAATTTTCCAGTTGTTCTGTTGGCCTTGAGCTCCATCCTATGACACTGTCTTGTATGGGTCCTTGACAAGACTAGAGAATGCCCTCTAACAAAACCCATAAACAAATGTCATCCATTGTCTTTCAAAGTTAGGCTTATTCAGTTTCTGCCCACTTCTGGTTATTCACCAATACTTTCAAAATATCCATATTTCATCATTATTGTCTACAGATGATCAAGCTATTACACCACTAAGAGAAGCTGAAATCTCAGAAATATATTTTTTATTTCTAAAGTTGGGAGTAAGAAAAGTTTGATGAAGACAATTCATTTGGCGTTGATTTGGGCATGTTAGGTAGAAAATACATAGAATTAGCCAATAGTATGCTGTAGATAGGCAATGTTAGGGCAAAGATAAGGATTCTTTGGTTTCCATCATTTAAACACGGGATGGTATAATTCTGGAGCATATGAAAATCAGTAAAAGGAGGTCCATGTAACTGTTACTTATAGCTCTGTTGGTTCAAGTTACTGGAAATATCAAATGTTAAGCACGAAGAAAAATCTGAACCTGAAAGACAGTGAAATATCTATCAGTAAATCAGATCCATAATTTAAATAAGCCCAACTTAAATTTCAAATAGAGAAACATACTCACTACACATTTAGTGGAATTCAGATACCAGTCACCTGGAATAAAAGCAAAGTAGGTCAGGTATTCATTTGTACAGAATAATTTGAGTAGAGTATTATCTAATATGACTATAATTTTAAATGTTAATAATATAGCAAAAAAAAAATAATATAGCAAAAAATATATAACTGATTCAAATAAAACCTAAGTGTTCTCATGCATGTCTTAATCCAATAAAAAAGTGAAGGAAGCAGTGATATAGGAGGAAGATGGTTGGAGTTGGAGCCAGAATCAGAATCAGAACCAGAACCAGGACTGGATGGATCATGATTCCAGGAGAGTACTACAGTCCTTATTTGCTCCACTGTATATTTTATACAACTCTGAACTTTAAATTCAGAGATATGAGATACTGGAAGAATGAGCAGTAATCTCCTGATAGCCATTTAAAAACGTCCCTGCCATCCAGTGTCATCCTGTCTTATACTTTATCATTAGTCTCTTCTACTGTCTCAGTGCCCAGAGAACCCACAGGTCCTCCTGAGTGCACTTAATTCACAGGAATCCACAGACTTTAAGTAGGGCACTCATCCAGAATACGGGCAAAGTCAGGGCTCCAAATTCAAACTACTTTTAAGGAGTATTAAAAGGGTATTATCCATCTATATAAATAATCTTATTTAGCTTTGTTCTAAAACTATTTCCTGAATACCTTATACATGTTAGACATTGTGGTAGACATTGAAAATATAAAGGTAAATACAGCAGAGTTCTAGCTCCCAGACTAATGAAGGAGATGGAGAAGTAAACCAGTGGTTACAGTATAATGTAGTGTTATATAAGAAGCTATAAGGCACTGAGAGATGTGTGGCTTCCCACATTACCAACTAAAGACTAGTATATATTCTATTTCAGACTCAACTGCCTCATAATCGAGGAAATTACACTGGATAGCAATTATGGAATTAGAGACTAAGAAGGATTCTGATTTTAAAAAACCAGAAATATCTCTGGTCAGGAGAATCTATATGACTACCATGATTTCTTGGAAATAATTCTTAAAAATTAAAGTCCTGGGTTCTGGGTAGGACTGATTAGTTTATATGAGAAAACCCTCCTGCCAAGAACAACTAAAAAAGAGAAATCTTATTTTAAGTGTGTTGTAGTCATCAGAGAGCCAGCAGAAAACACTTGAGTGGCTGAGATTCCAGAGAGAAGGTAAATAATAAAAGTGACTTTGAGTTTCAGCACCAGTTTTCTTTCTGAGGCGAATGTTCAATTCAGTGCAGGGTGAAACACTGAGATGTCAAAGCAGAAAGTGTAGGAAAGATGCTGAGGAGAACTTAGGGCAGTTTCATGGGACTAAAAAGAGAGAAATTTGAATTCAGAGCCCATCAAAGAGATAAGGCCCAATAAACACCCAAGGGTTTTAATTGGAACCCTTGAAGGCTTATACTCATATAGTAAAGATAATGGCATAACAGGAATAGACAGGTTTTTACATAGATTGAAACATTAAACATCAGCATTAAATTAACTCAATCCCTGGTTGGGTTAATGTGATCTGCCCCTAAATGCCTGCCAAGAACACATCTTCTAGAGTCCCAATGAGTTTGTCTACACAATGCCCAGAATTCAATAAAAAATTATCAGGCATATCAGGTCACAGGACAAGAGAAAAACTAGCAATACAGATAGTGAGTTAGGAGAATCGGACTTTAGAAGAACTAGATGAATATATTCAAGATAAGAGATGGCAAGATGAAGGATTTTCACAGAGAATTAGACTGAATAATACTAATTAGAAATTTCTACACTAAAATGTAGGATAACTAAAATTAAGAACTCAGTACATGAGGTTAAGAGCAAACTGGGCACAGTGGGACAGAGGTTTACCAGATATTACCGGTAAGCATTGCACAGCATTTAGACTGAAGCACAGAGACAAAGTGATGGAAAATACAGAAAGAAGCAGAGACATGAAGCACAGCAAAAAGCTCAAAAGTCTGTATAATTGGAATCTCTCTGAGGAGAGAAAAGAGCAGGGGACAGAAGCCATACTGGGAGAGACAGAGGCTAAGAATTTTCTAAAACTGATGAAAACTGAAACCACAGATTCAGGAAGTTCTAAGAACCCCAGGTAGAATAAATACAAACAAAATCACACGTTTGAATGTGAATAACCTTCTGGTAACAAAATACAAAGTGAAAATAATACAAGTAGCCAGAAGAAAAAATGGTACTATTACCTTAAAATGGAACAACAACCATGAGGATGATTTGTCAGCAGAAAAAAATGGAAGCAATAAAATAATGGAACAACATTTTTTAAGTACAAAAAGAAATTAACTGCACCTAGAATTCAATAAACAGTAACAGAGAGCCTTCAAAAAGAAAGATAAATTGAAGGGTTTTCAGGCCAGAGCATGGGAGAACTTGTTGCCCTAAAGATCTGCAAGATCTTTACTAAAGAGAGTTCAAGTTGAAGGCAAATGAGTAGTAGCGGACAGAAGAAAGAAAACTCTGGAAGAAACAAATAGCAACAAAAAAGGTAATGTCAGGAATCCTAAATAAATATTGACTGCAAAAAATAATACCTGTAATATTAGAGGATATTAAATATCTGTAGAATTAAAGCATGTGACAAAAATGACATACAACACTGAAGAAGGAAACAGAGTGAACATGTCCTAAGGTGCTTTATTGTCTAGGAAGTAGTAAAAGTACTAGTATATATTAGATTCGAATTGAAGGAATACTATCCAGCACCAAGCGCACAGTAAATGGCATACAGCAGGACCTCAAAAATGTTTAATAAATAATAAACATTAGAACACCAGACATTTGTATATCCTTTTTCATAAGTCAGTAAATTTATTATTAGTAAGCAACAATTAAGCTAATTATTCAAAATGTCTTAGAACAACAGACCCTACCCAATACTAAGATAAGACATGTATAGTAAAGTAAGAATGAACTGAAACACTTACCCCCTTTAGATTTGTCTATCACAATAGCAGGCATCTCTGTCCTTGCTCAAGATGCGTCTGGTCTTTCTTTGATTGGCTTCACAGTTGTCTGGCTTAAACTTCAGTCTCCCAGAGGACAGGCAGTGGCTGTTCTCAGCATCAGAGAGCAAGCTCTAGAACGGCGAACCATGGGCACAGGCAGGCCCTTAACTAAATCCCCATGGTGATGTTGTGAAACAAACTGAGTTTCTGGCTTCACTTCCCATTTCACTGCAAGAACCTGGACGTTATACAAAGGTACGGTACTTAAAACCTAAAAGCAAAATATATCAGGTCAGAAAGGAAAGTTTCATTGAAAAGAAGTAAAGAATCTATAGAGGAAAAAAAAAAATACTTGCCAGAACTTGAAACACTAGGGTACCTCCCTAAAAACAAAATATTATAAATTAGTAATTTATTTATATAAAACTCACCTAAATAAAATTTCATAATGTTGACAAAATAATGAAGACTCACCAGATACTAAGATGCCTTAAATTCTTCTGTTCTGTTCCTTTCCTTTTTTTCCTGCTCAATTCTTTCATGGAAAGCAAAGAATGGGATTTTTGAATGAAGTCTAAGGGCAGTCTGACAATTGAAGTGTAAAGCCCTTGTGAGAGTGACAGTGAGGGTGGATCATCCGGTGGGTCAGGATTAAAGGAATGGTCAGGCCACGAGGGCCAACCACACTGATCATCAGTGTGCCACTGCCGTTCCCTGGTTTTATGTGCTGGGAGTAAACAAGCAGTTAAATACACATGTGTTTGAAAAGGAATTACAGGTATTTAGCAAGAGAAAAGTACAATTTCCTACTACCTGTTCTTCAGCATTTAATTTTCAGATAAGTGAAACAGAAGATCACAGTGGTGTTTACTTTTATTCTGAATTGTGACTCTCAGTAACAGAGTGGTCCTGACAGTAAGATCATATTCTGAGTTAGATTGTTAAAGTAATTACAACCCAAACTGCAACACAATAAACCAAACTGATTTAAAATTTTCTACTACACCAAACCCTAATTCATACTCATCAGTAATTAACCACTTAGGTAACCAAATGTAAATAACTCCGTCACATTACTTTTAGTTCAATTCCAGATGTCAACATAAAAATGGCTTTAACTTGGGGGTTATTAATGTTAAGAAATAAGCATAGAGGAATAATCTATTAAAAAGGAGTATAATACATGTTCTGAATATAATTAGGTATACAGCATGTAAAAACAATTTTACTGATAATGCTCTAATTAAAAAATTTAAAGCAATCAGATAACCACAAAAATATCTGTATATATGTAAACTTAAGAGACCTACATCTACAGATAGTGAGAAACTATGACAAATGTCTATGTCTGCAAATATGATATTCATTAAGATGCTCTGATAATGCACACTGTACAGTTTATTGCAATATATGAGTTTGTAATTTCACTCCTTTAGGCTTTCAAATAAGCTTTCAATTATAGTTATTGACTTAAACTGGAGTGAAAGTTTTCAGTGAGTTGTCTCTAGCTCAATGAAAACTACTCTTTCAAATTTTAAGTTTAAAAACATTGAGTAAACAGAGCTCTGTGCATCTTGACACAGAAAAAATCTGTACTGTTTTGCAAGAATTCAGGGGGTCTGGGACCTGTTAGTTCACCCAAACAGTTTTTAGTGAACAGGTGAGGCATGTCTGACCGACCTGTAAGATTGGAAAATGACTATTATAGTGTCATAAAAGTAATAAAATATTCTTTACTCAACAATCTGAATAGCACAGAGTAGGTAATAGATTGGAATAGTAGCATAGGATTGAGCTTGGAAAAATACGTTGCTTTAGTATTTGACTGAACATATTTTGGACATTGTAGTGAAACTATACAGTACCTCTGAAATATTTTCAGGAGAAGTATTCCATTTCTGATTGCACAGCTGAATATTTGTTAAGCCTAATTATATACAGAATTGCTCTGATTAGGTGATTATATGAGTTTTGCATTGTTTCCTCTGTTGATTATCCCCAGAAGGCAAGGACTGATCATGAATCTCTTGGATGTCTGATACTTATTTTCATGAATATGTTCTCAAGACTCCTGAGATAGTCACATCTGGGTAGTAGTTTGTTTTAATATTCAGCTCACCTCTGCTATTTCCTCTTGTCACTGTGTCTCTGTCATTTTGTTGACATAGCCCATATTTCAGGGAACTCATCAGTTACTATGCAACAGAACTCTGATGACATTCCTCCAGGGCCATGGCTGCCCCCCATTTTCATTGTTCAATCTTTGTTGGATGCTGCAATGACCCCAGCCTTAGAGTGGGGCTTTCCTTTGGGGATTTAGTTCATTGGTGACTGTCACATCTTACGTGATAATAAATGGTGGGAGACATTAATTATTAAGGACATTACTGAACACAGCAGGTTCACACACAATCTTACAAATAAAAGACCAAAAGCACTTCTAACCACATGACTCCCTCACAATAGGCCCTTGGTCTCTATATTAGGAGGAGATGTTTAATGTCCCCAAAAGGGAAGAACTGATCTATTTTTAAAAGTTAGACACAGTGCTTTGACATTTGTTTTTTTAGGTAATTCTGTAGATTACCATAAATAGAAGAGGACCCAAATCTTAGTTTTTGTATGTTTTCTTCCTTTGATTTTAAGGCTGGTTCTGAAGTAGCTAAGTGGTTAGGAGTAGAAGGACTGAACCATAACAAATCAGACACTGGAGGGAAGATCAGGAGTTCTAAACAAGAAGCTATTTTCATACTTAACAAACCAATTGGAGAGACCAAACCCTAGGCTTGAAAGAACTACTATCATGAATTGTTTCCATATTCATCTTCATACATTATTTTTATCTGAGTATATCTGACATCATTGTAAGGTTCACATTGATGAAAATGTACCGGTAACCCTAAATCCAACAACACACAGACTTTAGGGTCATCATTAGGCAAAAACTTGGAAAACATATGTAATAGCTGTGTTTTCTAAAGCACAATTCCCAATAGTTTATTTCTCCTCTTGACTATCAGCCACATATAGCTTGTACTTTTCCCCCAGATGGATTACACACATTTTTCTAAGCTGATTTTTACTTGGCTACTTCCTGCCCATTTTCAATCTCTCCAGGACCCTTAAAGTTAATTTCTTGTTCCTTCCTGCTGGGACCTCTCTGTTTGTTCATCTGTGAATTTCATCAGTGTCATCTCTACTCTTTTACAAATTATCAAGACTGATGGTAAACAGACCAGAGTTAATGTCAATCCCTTCCCATTAATACTAGCCAAGCAACTAAAAAACCCCATTTGATTACATATCCAGAACTGCACTGTTGTCTTCTGAATTGAAGAAAGGAGGAAAACAGAAGGGTAGAAAGCTTTTGACTTATTCAATTAAAATCCGTTTAACTCTTGAAATGCTCAAGCTGCACAAGGATTTCCCAACTAAGCCTTTAGTGTAAGGACTGGATCCCTGAAAAACTGCATTGAGAATGCTTCTTTCCAGCCCTTTAGGGTGAGCTGTTACATATTCCTCTTAAATCCTGAAAAGGATTCAGATTGACTGACACTGCGAGGCAGTCATTTACCACATGACACAAGAGCCCCGGAATCAAATAAAACTCCACAGATGCTACAGCACACATTTTCCTCTGACCTGTTCTCAAAGTTTCATGTCAATACTTCAGACAATAGATACAATTCTCTCTCCACGTAGTTTATTACTAAAATAGAGGGATGATAAAGGGATCTAAAATTGGCAATGATTTGTTTTATAGAAGCCCACTCCAAGAAATACATTTAAATTTAAATCTAAGGAGGCAGAGTGGAAAGAACGTGGAGAGGCAGGACACAGCGCAGGTAGGAGTCCACGTGGAAAAGGCCCTCGGCAAGATGTCTTCAGATTGTGGACTAGGAGAGCTATCCTGGTAAAAGTGAGTTGGATGAGGCAGCTCAGGAGTCTGAAAGGATGACTCCCAAAGGTATGCTAAGGGATACACAGTCTCTCTTCATCTCCAGCTGGGTTTCCTAGCTTAGTCACTGCACTGTCACTTGGACACCATCCCTGATACCTCCCGGTCAGCCTTAATAAAACTAACTGAACAAGGAATGAAAGAAAAAAAACCATGTGCTCGTATAACAAAAATCCAAATACTGCACACACAGACATGTGTGCACACATACAAGTGGCCATGCATGCAAAATGGTAGAGAACATTCTTTTAAAGAGATATGATGTATTGTTGATACTTGGATGTTACCTCATCATAAAGACATGATTAGCAGCAAATTACCAAAATCCGTACTCAGAGTAACCTGTATATCACAGATGATTCTATATTATGTAGGGAAATTTTTCATTTTTCAGAGAAGGAAATAGCCTCAAATACATTATGTAACCTTCCCAAGATCACAGATTTAAGCAGTGGCAAAGCCTACGGCTACTTATTCTTAGACCAGAGGTACTCTCATAACATCACTCTAATATCTGCAGTTGAATCAAGATCTGCTGATGGTCACAAGAACCACAAAGGAAAACATGTTATGCATTTATACAATACTGTTTGTTGAAATTAAATCCATCTGACTATGTACTAGGTGTATGAAACATCTTTATCAATTCTTTAGCAAGTTCCTAACAAATTGTGATAAGGCCTATGGCAAGCTCAGGACAAAATGTGGCTTCAATGTTATGGACCTCTTATAATAACATTCAGCTAGGGGCATATAGAATTTAAAAATGTAACAAGCAAATCTTAGTACACAAGATAGAAAGATGGTTCTTGCTAATATAAAAAAACAAATAAACCTAAGATGGGTTAAGAAAATAAAGAAAAATCTCCAGAAAAATAAATGAAAAATAAAGAAAAATCTGCTGCTTCATTGCTTTTGTTTTGCAACTCTCAAAGCACACCCTGAAACAATGTACTTTTAGCTCTATGGTTGACTGGATCCTTCTCCAATGTCTGGTTTTGGTAACTACCAGACACAACACTTAACCTTATAATTCATTTTAGAAACGTGGCTGAAATCCCACTTCCATAGCAAAATAGCCAAACTCCAGTTATTTCATGTACTATCTGTGAGATAATTTTTAAATTATAGATTTAGAACTTGGAAGCACTTTGAGACCATGTAAACCAATACTATTATTATGTAAAAGAAAGAACTAAAGTTTCTGACAGACACAACTTTAATGCAACAAAAATTTGATAACTGTTACAATTTAAGAGGTAGCATGAAAACTTACTGAATATTCTGTTGAAATGTAAAAGCACATGCTACTCTACATATTTCTATCTTGTCTGAAATACTGTGATACATATGACTTAATTAAAAAAAAAGAAAATTAAAAGAAAGCAAAATTTTGCTATTTAATTATCTTAAGGTTTTAACAATTAATAAAAACCCACTGAATAATCTGGTAATAAAATTTCAGTAATATAACTATGAAAAAACATTACTATAACACACACACACACACGGTTTTCCCCCTAACATTTAAACATGGAGAAAACATTTCATAACACAGAGTAGAAAATAACAGGTGAGAAAAGACCAAGTATATAAAGAGAATGACTCTAATTTAAAGATTTCAAAAACACCAAGCCTTTTTATAATAGTTCTGAAACAGTCTCTAAGACTGTCAATATTGCTAAAAAAACCAAATCATACTAAGAGAAAAATTGTAAAACAGGGGCAAAAAAATTAGCAACAGCCTTAAACTTAAGGCTCCATATTCTGAGATTTATAACTTAGGTGAAATCTGAAGAACTTCCTTCGCTGAAGGGAGAAAAATAAAAGATTTATTACTTATTAGCAACAACCTACACAAATACACATCAACATACCTATTGTTGTTCCGACAATTTCGGCAGGTCACACACTCCATTGGGTCGGACTGAGGTACTGCTGCGTATATCCCACCACCCTAGTTGGGAAGGACAGGGAAAAGAGAAGACTGTGTTGAAGGTGCCATAGCACAGTACCCACAGACTCTCAACCATAAAAGCCACATCAACAATAAATGGACACATGATATATTTGAAGCAACCCTCTAAACAGTGTTAGCCTGATCATTATTTACCAAAATTCACAAATGAGTTCTGCACAATATAAAAACGGTACTCCAAAAACTTTATGCTGTGTTTTTCCATGTATTTTTGCACTGGAAAGAGGCAAATAAGTGGGGAAGTTTAGTCACTTCCCTTCAGTGTTTCAAATCTGATGGGCCTCAAACACACTACACCTTATAACCCCCTCTTCATTTTTACTTTTCTGGCAGTCATGGAAGAATTTTATGAGATGCCAGTTGGAGAAACAAGGTGGAAAGCAGTCTGAATGATGTCATAAGATAAACCCATCTTCACTTTCCTGTAATTATTTTGATTAGGTCTGTTCACTTGACTACATTATGTTTTAAAACATGTTATATTTTTCCAGATGGAGTAGAGTCACAGCCAGCAATGACTTGGAGGGGAGTATTATATTTTGATGTTGCTTTTGGCGGAAACTGCCCAGCAATTAAGAAAAATGCCCAGATTAACACATACCTCATTGTAAAACGTTCACTTGACATGTACAATGGCAAGAGTTCTTCAAAACTCAAGTTAGCAATTGAACCAGCCTTATGGTCAGAGTCAAAATTCTGCTTTCAGATTAAAAAAACAAAACAAAAACCCAGAAGAACTGAATTTGATAAGAGTGGGAGCAGGTGTCACATTGTACCCAAACCCACAGCAGGTCTTCAAGGTTAGGAAAAGTTTAGGCAATTGTTTTTCCCAGAATACTTTCCATTTCCATTCATCTTGTACCAAACAGCCAGAATCTACGCAAACCAAAAGTACTGAAAATTTCTCTCAACATTCTTGATCCAACTAGCAACAGGAATTTTTAAGAAAACATTGAGAGAAAAAATATTCCAAGGCTATGTTCAGCCTATGAGTGTAAACTTCAAAGCTTCAGAAAATGAAGTTAATAACCTATAGGGTAATGTACTTATTTGAGTCACTTACCACATTAAAGTTAATTAATGACTTTATGATGTCCATCATTTCTTAAATGTCCCTATTTCCTCCCACCCAGAAGAGAAGAATAAGAAAACTAATGAGTTAAAATTACAAGTGATAATCTCTAAAACTGTATACCTAATGGCATGACTATTATTTGAATAGCAATTCACTGTGCAAAACACCAAAGCACTGTGTTCAAATACTAAAGCAAACATCAGACTTATTTTTTTCTTCTTATGGAAACAGCATGAGCTATTCAAACTTTAATGCTCTCTGCTTCAGTTTCTTGGACAGTGTTAGTTTAAACTAGGAATGGTGACAAAAAAAGTTTAGAAAGTCTGAATGTAAGCCATGTCTTTCCACACAAAATAATGAAATCATTATTCCTTTTTGGTAATGAGATGCAGTAAAGCAAATTAAATATATATATATATTTTTCCTATAACATACTAAAGCTAGGTCACACATAAGTCATTAGATTTCTAGCTTTAAGATAGAAATGTATATGATAGCTTTGTCCTCCAGACATAATATTTAATAAATCTTTATTTAAAGCTGAAGATGAAAAAACTAAACTTCTTCAAATTTTAGCACACTGTGGGTTATGGCAAATTTATCTATACTCTGAACAATGACAACTTAAATTCGGTCAAATAAACAAATTACCTATTTGGTGAAAAACAATGTGGCTATCTATCCATTGTATGTAATAAATGAAACTTCCTGGTACAGAGAACCTCTTTAACCAGCACAAGTCTAAACCATTCTGTTCCCATTTCAAAAATCAAACTGTATCCGCTACATACCTCTGAATTAAAGTAGTTTTAGAGATTTATCTCTCCTTGTGTCTAAAGCATATTAATGTTATAAAATGCAAAAATCTTACAGGCAACAACAGCAACACACATTGGGCAAAACAAACAAGAGAAACCCACAATGTGTCAGAAGTCAGTCTGGTGGCCTGCAGACATGTTCTGCAGAGCCTAAGCAATTATTTCAAAAACTGGACTGATTTCCAACATATAAAAAATCTGGCATTTCACTTATATTCACAGATGTTTTGAAAAAGCAGACAGTCTGGCCACACGGGCCCTGGGTCCTGCGTGTGACCAGCGGGGCTGAGCTACTGCTGCAGCTTTGAGACAGCACACAGGTGCTCCGCAGGTTCCTCCACCACTCCTGTCTCCTTCCTAACTTGCTTCACTCAGTGTGAAGACTTACCTGACTCCTCCAAGCATATGAGTTTTCAGAATCTGCTCTAAATAAATCAAATGTAAAGTCTTTGGTCCAGTCTCCACCCAATAGTATTTCCGTTTCATCTCAAAAATAACTTCCAGCCCACTTGCTACTATTGCTCCACTTTCAGTGCTAAATATATTTAAAATAAAGACCAAACTGATGAATATAACTATTACCTGATAATAGAAAGCTTACAAAGATTACTCTGGATCAGGAATCCATTACTAATTCCATTCTAGTGAACCAGTGAGGTTTCCATACTGAAAATAGCCACGTATGCCCACCCTGCCCTTGTACTTTGGCACTGTGGGGCACAGGGATACTTTCATTTATAACTGGGCCTCTTACATTCACTAGATGATGAGGATGTTCAAATTCCACATGTGTCCTGGTTAGAGAGCTCGTGTGCCCAGAGTAAAGCCCTCCATTTAAGCTCCCATTCACGATTCCGTTGACTCCATTAGGGACCTTATGGTGAGGATGAGAGCAGCCATTGCTGAGACTTCCATTGCTTATGAAGCTTCCATGAACATTTCCATTTATCCGGTTTGTTCCAGGCAGAGTGGTGTATTCCACCATCTGCCCATTCATATCTGAGCCTTGGTAGAGATATCCTGGTGGGTCATATTCTGTTAAAAGAGAATGAAAAAGAAAAAAGAAAAAAGATGCTGAAAAGGACAATCTTCTTACTTGAGAAGTTTTATTAACAAAACCCCCAAGAAACTACAAATGCACTAAAAAAAACCCCAAAAACCAAAAAACAAGCAAAAAACCACCCCCCTACTAGTGTTTAGTTAGAGCCTACATGTGAGATATGCTTTAATAAAGTTATTGCTGTGATTTCCTTTACCTTGCAGAGGTAGCTAGGAATTCTGAGTTAATTATGACTGCTAATGGGAAGAGAAATTAATCAGAGAGCCATTACTCAAAAGAGAATTAATAAATTATGCATGAAACTATCAAAGTACTAACAACATTAAGTGTTTAAACTCCCATATACTTCAGAGTGCTGAAAGACATTGTATAAAACAACAAAAGGCAATAAATAATACTTTCAAGGAAAAGGAAGGATGTGAATACATTCACTGATTAGTCATATAGTTCCTTGGTTATTATAGCCAATTTGGAAGTTGGGGGTTACTACAGGCAAGGCTAATTATTCCATTTCCTAATATTAAAAGCACTTACATAGCTGCCTCTAAATCCTAATTTTTAGAGGCACACCTACCAGATATATTTAGAAAAAGTGAAATGTCCCTTAGAAAGCACAGTATCTAAACTGTAGACAATTTGTTGTCAGTTTTGATAAATTCTTCAAATGTATTATAGTGCACTAAAACTGCATCAGGTGTCTTAGTCCTGAACTTCTTGCACACGTGTGTTATTGGTATACCTGCTCATCTTTTCCACGAAAT
This sequence comes from Craseonycteris thonglongyai, assembly GCA_004027555.1. Taxonomy (NCBI): domain Eukaryota; kingdom Metazoa; phylum Chordata; class Mammalia; order Chiroptera; family Craseonycteridae; genus Craseonycteris; species Craseonycteris thonglongyai. Next base: position 61,318 of record PVKE010001459.1, read on the forward strand.
TATAAACTGAGAGGGCGGAGACCATGTTTATTCCATTCACCCTTGTCTCCACTGTCCACCACAATGGCAGTCACACAGAAGACAGTCAATGAGCACCTTCTGAATGAATGACTGACCATTACTACTGTAAATTTCCATCATCAAACATATTATCAAGTCACAAAAAAAAGACTTTTACCAGATTAATCTGCTCCAGCAACCAGATCTATACTTTTAATGAGTCAGCATACACACAATTAAAGTCAATGACATTAAAACCATTTAGAAAAACACCCCATTAAATGATCTCTAACTCTTGCAGCCTGGTACTACTCACCACCATCAGCTCTCTGCCTGCCCATCTCCTGGAAGGTACCACGTTGGTAAGAATAAACCATGTTTTTCCCTGCGTCATTAACTACAAAGGGACCAGATGTGGGAACTGGCCGGTAGATGCTACAAGTGCCTGCCATTGCTCGTGTCTTCCTTTTCTTTTCTTTCATTCTCTTATTTGGGGGCCAAAGGGAAAACTGAAAAACTTCCTCCCACCAAAGATGAAAGTCTCTGCTTGATCTGATGATCTGGTTTTATAACAGATGGAGGAACAGGACAGGTGGGAACATGAGGGGAAGAGAACTGGGGTAAGAAGAGGAAAAAGAGTCCTAAATTATGCCCTGCAATACAGTGCCATTGACAGCAAGCACGATATCACTAGATACATTTAACTGGAAGGGATGCCGCTGGAGCAGCTTTTGGTTCTAGGTTCTGAGATAAGACCACATTATTTTAATCTGTGTCATTCAGAAACAGGAACTTAGAGAAGTCTTCGCCACCTTCCTTCCCATCATGCTTTTTCTATTCCCCGTTGACAAGATTTGTACAGTCTGAAGGTGTTTCTGAAGCAACTGCAAAGCCAGTACTTCAAGTACTCATCCTCTTTGGTGGTCCTACGAAGCGTTTCCCAGCATGAAGTCAGCTAATTCCGTAGAGATCCGCTTTGCTTTGGCTTTCTTGTTTATTTGTGCTGGGCAATTGAATCTGATGCTCCACTTACTTTGGCTGACAACTAAAACAGTTTGAAAGTCGCTTCCTCTGGATATAGCATAGCTAACGTACTTTGGACCAGGACACCAAAAGTGTTAGAGATCAACCTCTGCTCTGACCATGTCTTTCTACCCATCTTCTCTGCAAAAGAGAAGGACGTGTTAAGGAGTGACTTACTCTGTATGGTATTCTGCTGGCGGTTCTTCCATAGGCACATGGCAATGAAAACCATGAGAATGAGGACCATCACACCCAGCACACACCCAACAATCAAGTACAACATGTCACTGCTTCTGGCGGCACTGGCTGCAGGCCCGGCATTCCCTCCACCTCCTGAAGAATTCGGAGGGGTACTCAAGTCTTTGGCGGGATACTCAGAAGCTCCAGGCATACGTTTCACTAGTTGAAATAATAAAGGAAAACATGATGTCAGAGTGAATACAGACTTTATGGAATGGGTTACTCTCTAAAGGAGGTCTGGCTAGGAAGTCAAGCCGTCTGTTTACACTTGTTACTGAGATGATCTGACCACCAGTGAGTCACAGAGAGGACTCAAAAGTTTCAAAATCTGATGTGCCAAAGTTTTAGGTCACAAATTCTGGAGAAAACCCAAGATCAGAGAAGCATATGCACTTGATCTAATCCAAACTGCTATGTGATTATCTGCTCAATTGTACTTGTAGAAGACTCCCAATGAGTTGAAATAAAAGTATTTCAACTTCTGAATGAGACAAAAAACTCCTTTCTAGCTGATGTACTTTAAGCTGAATAAGACTCAGAATTCCATATTATGCCTCTACCATGCCATTAATATCAGAAGATATGACTTTGAACTATTAGAATAATTAAATATAATTCCAAAGCCTCATGCATAAATATTAAGCATTCCAAACCCCAAAACTTTTGGAGTTCACATAAATGCGGTACTTTTACCTAGTTTGGTATAATAATGATAACAAAAGCTAGTAGCAGGTGGGACTCAAAACCTCATTTTTTCTGTCCCCAAACAACATGCTCTTACTGCTTTAAATGTCACAGAAAAGCAGTGGGGCACAGTGGTAGGCATCCAGTGTCTGAAGCAGACCGCCTCCGTTTATATCCTGTGCCACCACTGTCCTCAGCTGGATGCCTTAAAGTGGGGACAATAAGAACAGCTCCGTTACCAAGTTGTATGAAGAGGACACAAATTAATCCGTGTAAAGCACTCAGAAGAGAGCCCGGCACACGGCAGTGTTCAGTTTTGTTAGGATTATTACTATTTATACTATATTTCATGTTATGGCACCTAACAACCCATAGGAGTAGAGTGAGTGGTCTTTTTAACAAATTTACTTCAACAAACATTATATTGGGTTTCAATTTTCTAGCGACTTTACTCAGAACAGAGCTGGGAATCTGTAAAGGAGAGAGGCCACCTTTCAAAGGGAAGCACTCCCCATCACTGAAAACTGGATGAATGTACTTGGCAGAGACTCTAAAGGAAATTTCTCCTTCAGGTGGAATGCTGGGTTAAATAATTCTCAGGTCCCTGCCAACTCTAAAGAACACAAACACATTTCTGAAGCAAAAATGGATGTTACAGGTCATACATTAAAGCTCATGATGACTCATAGGGAAGTCCTTCAGGTTTATTCACTCTTTATTTACACTAAATTTATTTATAATTCTACCAAGCCTGATGATCTGGTTGGCAACTTCTTACTAAAGCTAAAAACTCTTGAGATGGTGAGTGAGACAGACCCATTAGCATCAATAAGAACAGACAGCTCAGAGCACAAAACAAAGAAGGTGACATGAAAAACATAAAGAGAAACCAAAGAACTAAAGAAAAATCCTGATGGTCTATGATCTTTGAGGACAGTGGGAATGGCAGGTCGTTAGCAGCTCTGTCATTGCTGAAAAACTTCCTGAATTCCTAAAGACAGTCATTCACAAGAACCCTGAGTCATTTCAAGAAACTGTATCTAATATGTTCTATCTAAAAGCCTAGAGATTGTATAATACATTTTCGAAAGTCATTCAACATGAACAGGTTAACATTTTAAAGAAGTATTTTCGTGTCGCACTGATCTGAAAGTCCGTAGGTAGAACCTTTCATCCCCAGCAAAGTCAATTAATGTGGAACACTACTACAGACACAGTTATACTATCCTACTACTTAAACAACAGTTCATACATTGTTGTCTGTGCTTTATGTTTTACCTGTCTTGGGGACAGAGATAATAAATTTCATTTTTATTTAATTTTGCTCTGAGTTATCACAGTACTCCAGAAGTGAACAAAAAATGCCCATTAACACATCACAGTGTCTGGTACAAAAAGGCACTTAAATATGTGCAAACCAAATAAAATTCAAGGTGAGTCTAAAGGTCTATGTATGTGTGTGTTTAAATGTTGATTTAATATGTGGGTTTTGCAGCAGAAAGACACAGGATTTAGAATTAAAAGATGGAAATAAGCCTTGGTTTAATTAAGTCGATCTTCCTGAGAACTCAAGTTTCCCCATTTTAAAACACAGCGACATCACCTGTAGCAGACGCTCACGGTTGCAGGGCCCATTGGACAGCCTTCTCCCAGGCCTGCAGAGCCCAGTTTCGTTTAGGTACCCACTGAGCCCCAGAGAGCTCTGGAGTAGCCCTGCGCCATTATCCCACCCCAGGGAATGGGTGGAGGGCATGACACTGAGTTCTGGCCATTGAGACCTACTAGGACTCTGGGAAATTCCCCCTGGTTCTTAAAAAGAGACACAAGAAAAAAAGCCTCTTTTTCTGTCAGATTAACTGAGATTGGACATGAGTGCTTTTGCTTTGTAAATATCCACATTAGCTGTTTCTATTATTTACCTGTGGCATCCTCTGTTTTTAAAGATGGTAATACTTCAGTGAATCTATGTATGTAGTCAAATTGAGAATTTCAATTTAGAATTAGTGACTGCTAATTCTGAACTTAACTACTATATTTAATTAAACAAGTAGTGTTATATATATATCTGCCATTCAAGAAACTACTTTAAACATATATTGAACTTATCCTTAAAATTCCTACACTTTTTGATTAGTATTCCTAATTCACATGGCAGTCTCAGAAATCAGTCAGCAAATATTTCTATTCTCTTGATGGAGAAAAAGAGAAGGGAAGTGACTTACACAGAAACGAATGAATATGATTGATGCTTACGTAAATTACTTTGTAGACAAGTATTCTAGCGAACATATTATACTTTCTCTTGGGATAGTCTAAATGTACCGGTATGCACCTAAAAAACAATCCAAGTAGGATATGGACCATCTATAGGTCAACAGTCAGAAGAAATGATCCAGAGTTTAGAATTCTAGCACTATCCAGGGAAAAAGCATAAACTCTCACCCCCTCCTACCTTTAGTTTCACAGATCATCACGTTACTGAACTCGCTTTCTCCTCCTTCGTTGAAGCATTGCATTTTAATATCATAGGAGGTTTCTGGCTGCAGGTGCCCAATCATGTGCCACTGCTTTGAACCTAGAAAGGAAAATAAAAGGCTAGGTTCATATACCATAGAACCTAAATGGTACTGTCAATATAATTACTTAATAATGTCAAAATGAGGTTGGAGCAGCATCCATTACCATACAGTTTGGGCAATAAAAATGTACTTAATATAAATGTGTTAGTAATGCACCACAGATAAAAGCACTTCTATTGCATGGCATAAAAAAAGCAATAAAAGGAAAGAGATAAACTGAATTAAAGCTATACCTGTGTATTGGTAGTAATACTTTGTTTCATTACAAATAATTAGTAGTGAGTCTTTTGTAAAATAAATGTTAATTTTTTGCAGTGGTAGAAACCCTCGAGCCTTTTGATCCTCTATTTCAGCCCACCAACCCAATTCACTCTATCCACTCACCAGGAAGCAATACTGTATGTGAGATCAGCAAATGGTACCTTTGCCACAACAAGTGACATTTACAAGATAGGCCTTAGCAAAACTCTCAATTCCATTGTAAAGAATGCGACATGAACTGACATATAAATAAATTCCTGATAAATAGTTGAGAATAGTCAAAAAGCAAAACCCACTATGAAAAATTCTTAGCTACTGCTCCCACTTTTTTTTTTTCTTTTGGGTCACGGTTTCCAAACCACACAAGTATCGCTAATAGAATGATTCTGTTATCCATGGCACACAGCCAACACTTCATTTAGAAACACTCCTAAACTGAACACGCAAGTATAAATCACTCTCCATTTTTACTTCCATGGACATGTGACAAACTTTAATAAACAGGACACTTTTGCCAGATTTAATGAACTCTTCAAGCACCTTTAATCCCTCTTAGAAAATAGCTCTTCAAACTGTTTCCACTGTTTCTGAGAAACTCAACCCACTGTTTCTTAGAAACTCAACTGTACCACCAACTGATTTAAGAATTAATTAAAGGGGGAAGAAAACACACACACAAGTCAGATCTGCTTGGCTGATGGGACCGATAGTACCCGCTTCCTTTCTGATTTAACACAGACAGAAATATTTCAGTCTGGAAGTGCAATCCATTTTCCAGGTCACCAATACAAACCCCTCATTCACAAAGACCTATATTTGATAAAATAGAGAAAATGCTTGCTTTAGGATCAAGGGTCTCTGAAAGCCTCAATATGTGAGGAAATCTGTGCCCCATTTATAAATGTAAAGAGTACCTTAAAAGAAACTTGACTTAAAATCTGGTTGAGACTAGAATAAACCTGTTTCTGAATTCCAAAATCTTTCTAAAAAAAACTTCTATATATATTTTTCTCTATCCTTAGATCTTTTCTGGCCCACAACTACACTTACCTCACTATAAGCGTTCTCTTGAATAATTACTAGACTAGATTTGAAGTTCTCCTTTCAAAGCAGTAGTAAAAATGGAATTAAACTACGCTTCTCATATGTCACTAACAAGAGAAAACAGTTATAATAATACATATTCTGTTAGGTTAATATTCCATTGTTATGGTAACTATTCCAATGGCTAAAATTGTAGGAACTATCAGAGAGAAAGAGTTTTTACTTATCATTGATGAATAAAACAACTATGTGCATTATTAGGTTTAAAATCAACCAAAGCATATCCTTTGCTTAGCAGTTTTTTTTCTCAAAGAATATTTTAGAAAAGGCGAGATGCCGAAGCATAGACTTAGAGATCAGATGACGGCTTACTCTGATTTATTTGGAAAGCAACTTTATAAGACAAAAATATTCAGGACAAGAGCACTGGTATGCTAGAAACATTTACAGTTTACCTAAATGGGGAATTTAATTCAGAAATAGGATAACTTAATTGTCCTTCTTTTATTGTATCTTTTAACAATGTAATTCAACATTTTTTAAAGTTTAAATCATTTTGAGTCAATATACATAAGTAATATAAAACTTTACTTTAGAGATAGCTTTACATACAAAGAATAAATACTACTTTTGATCCTTGATTTGGGAGAGCGGGCCAATAGATTCCAACTGCCACAAAAAGAATTTCAAATGCATAAACTTGAAAATAAGGAATAAGCAAATTACACAGCACAGTGAAGCCCACTTAAACATCTAACTACTCCATCTATTACGTTTATAAACAAATTCTCTGTGAACCATCAGACAAAACTCACATTCGCAGACCCTACTACTGGATACAAAAGCTCCTTTAAAGTAATTTCCCAGTTTCAAACTTAATATTCACATCACACAAGCTCATAAAATTTCGGAGCTTTAACTACAGAATATAGTTTAAAATTGTTTACCAGTGGATATTTCTAGCAAGGAGAGGTAGAAAGGGCAGGGGAGACTGTGAGAGCCACAGACAGAAACAGAGAGGGATGTTCATTTTATTTACATCTGACTTGTTTAAAACTGTTTTATAGCAAATGTTTAACCTCTGTCACAGATTTAAGAATAAAAATCGGACAGTTCCACTCTCCTAACCCAGCTAAACTAAAGCGAAGATCTAGTTAGAACTAAAATGTATAACAGTCACAACAATTCTTTCCATTTCTTTTTTTAAAATAGCCTTTTATGAAGTAAAATATACATATGGAAAAGTACACATACGGTAACTGTACAGCTCACTGAATGTTCACAAACTAAGCATTGTACCAACATCTAGGTCAAGGTTGTCCAAACTACAGCCTGCACACTGTAGCAGCCCAACACAAATTTGTAAACTTTCTTAAGACATTATGAGATTTTTTTGCAATTCCTTTTTTCTTTTTTTAGCTCATCAGCTATCATTAGTGTTAGTGTATTTTATGTGTGGCCCATGACAATTCTTTTTCCAGTGTGGCCCCAAGGAAGCCAAAAGGTTGGACACTCCTGATCTAGGTCAAGAAAGAGAATATTAGTGGCACCAAAGGTCCCCTTGACACTTCTTTCAGTAGCTTCTCCCTCAAGATAGCTATTATCTTGATTTCACAGAAATGTTTTGCCATTAATAATTATCTTTCCACATTTCCATAATTCCTCATGTTTAGTGAGGATTTTAGAGACTAATTTCTTTTCTGTTTTTCCAGATTAACATAAGAGAAATAATTTTTCAGTATGTATTTGTTGAATAATTGTTTCATTACATTACAAAAGTAATTACACTGGATCAACTTTAAAAGGAATGCTACAATACTTAAAGAAATGTGATACCTATAGCATATTCCAAGTACTTTATTGTTTATTTCAAGCACTTTACTTACAACAAAAACTATATGCATTATTGATGTCAAGAAGTCATATGAAAATAACCTTGGCCTAGGGCAATTTTCTGACATGGTCCATTAGCACATCAGTACCGGTATTTCACAGAATCAAACCTTGAAGTGAAAAAAAGACCTTGGAAGAAGCCCTCCTCCTAAAAGCATTCAAGAATCCCTTCCAAGATACTACTGATAGCACCTCCAAAATAAGGGAGTTCATTATTTTGTGAGAGAACCTACGCTAGATATACTGTTAGAGTTCTTCCTTTATACACTTTTTAACTATCCCTCCTCCAACTGATAGAATAGTCCTTAAATCTCTGAAGATGGCTGTCATGTTGCTTGTTAGTCATCTTTTTTCCAGCTTGACTATCCCCAGACATTTCATTTTTCTTTGTGGACTTCATTCATTCATTCTATACTGAGCACCTCACCATTGTATGGATTGAGGATACAGCAGTGGGCAAAAGGCCCCTTGCCCATGGAAAGTTAACATTTAGTGGGAGGACAAACGTTAAACAAATAATTTCATATACACACACTTAAACTATGATAGATTTCTATGGAATAAACATAGAGTACAATTGGAAATTATAACAAGGGTATCTCATGTAAAGTGGGAGGAGGCTACATGAGGAAGAAGTATTTCAGCACACAACACAGGAAAGTGAAGAACCTAGACAGAGCCTGGGGAGAGGAACATAGTAGGTAGCAGGTATTGTCATGTGCCAAGGTCCTGAGGCAAGAAAGACCTTGGTGCATACAAGGAAACTGAAAGATTGGTGTGTGATAGAAGATATAATGAAAAAGGAAGAGGCACACGAGACATGGCTGAACGTGCAGGCAGGGCCATGTGGGGTCTTCAGACCATAGGCAAAGTTCTGAATTATATTTTAAATGCAGTACAAAGGAAGTTTCAACACTGTTAACTATCTTGGCTGTTTTTTCCCTCTGCATATATTCCAATTTCTCAGAATCTCTAACAGTGGCTAAGATGCACAAGATGTGATCGTCCTAGTACAGACTTCAATGGGTCTGCTGACTGAGTCATTATTTTTTAAAATATAGCTAGAAGTTGCAGTTGATTTTTTATGCTCAGGTCATTATTTATTTAAACAAAACAGAAAACAAAAATATTTTTCAGATAAACTACTGACAAATCCTATCTTCCCATAATTTGAAACTGACTGATTTTATAACCAATAATGTAAGCTACTATGTAGTTTAAATTAAAAGAAAAATTATCTTTCTTTGAAAAAAATTTAAATAATAGTAAATATGCCATATCATTTTTCAATCTATCCTAACCTGGGATGATGTTTTTCATAATATTTGTAAACCCTCTGCCTCCAAAACACCTTTACTGGGAACCCAGCTTGCCAATGGAACTTACCTTCTACAATATCTCTCTTGTAATCACTGTCATTGTCACTATCTGTTGGCCGGTAATAAATATAGAATCCTTGAATGGGAGTGTTATTGTTACTTGATGGAATGTACTAAAAAATAGAAGCAAAGACTTGTCAAAGAGAAAAATAAATTTAACCTTCAAATGCACTAAGATTTATTTATCTATGTGGCAATATTTCTCTTAGATTCATTTTGCAAAGATCCTGATGGCCATTTTTAATTTAATTCAATGGTATTTAAGAACATTTAGCTTACTGCAGGGCTGAGCAAAAAAAAGAGCAATATAAAGTTCATAAGGTTCAAAGTCATAAAAGTCCATGTGGTTCAAAATGAATAAATCATGAAATGGCAATTAACACCTGGATGAGAGCTGAAGTGACAATAACTTTATTTTTAATATTGCCCCATTTATAATATGTGCTTTTAGACAAATATCTGTGCCCTTCAGTTTCCCCTCCCTTAAAAAAGTTTAAAACTTTGCTGTACTGGATCACAAGAACATTAAATTGATTGCTTAACGGGACAAACCAGAAAATCTTCTCCTTAGAGAAGGCATGTTACTTACTGTCCACTTTAGCATGATCTGAGTATCACTGACAGCCTCTGTGTATGCAATGTGAGGTCCAGTTATTGGACGGTTAGAAAAACGATTGGGGAAGCCAGCCACCTGATAAGGACGAGATGCTGAACTCCGAAAACTCTCACCATAATGGTTGATAGCAATGACCCTAAATTTGTATGTTGAACCTTTTGAGGAGAGAAAAAAAAACACACCAGAATTTTTAAAAAGCTTCATAAGACAACTGAATGTACAATATTTAAATTATGACAATTGTGTTAGACTAATAATTTACTCCAAAGCCTGTATGGTACATAGATTTCAATCCACTTGTCAATTTCTATCAACTGGTAGTAGGTGCTCAGTGCACTGTACTCAAGCTTGCAAGAACTAAATACCATGAGAGACTAACAACATCTATCACGGAAGGGGGCAGGCAAAGAACAGCAAAGAGCACATTTGCTCTTTTTATTATCATGTTCTAAAGTCACAACCATCAAACACAGTATTACTGACAGTATCTGTGCTCAAAACCAGGTTCTTTTCCCTTTGAAAGAAAGGACTGAGCAGTTTAATATGGTGGGTACGTTTAATGAAGAGGTACTGCCTGGGTGATGGCTATCACTGTGATTCCACCAGTAACGGAATAAGAGGGAGCAGAAAGTATTTATTTGTATTAGACTTAAGAACTTAAAAAAAAAAAAAATGCTAAGGGTTGTGAGTTTCTGAAAGTCTGAACCTAAAGAATAAATTAGATCCCTAAAACAAGTATCCTAATAGCTCAAAAATAACCACGGGGCTTTTAACAACAATGTATTCCGTTTGTAAAATGTCACTTAGTTTCACCCACATCGAAAACTGCCACCTTCTCCCAACTACATCTACATCATATTCCTAGACTTTTGTGGGGCCTGTTAAGACAAACACAGGCATTTGCTACTAAAGTACTCTTTCAAGTCCATGAGCAAAACTGGTCATGAAACCTAAATAAAAGAAGTATTATTTGTGATCACTGTATTTCTCTTTTACAGTTTAATTTTTCATATATTGGGGGGAGGGGGTGATGAGTTCCTCTGCTTAAATAAAATTTACAGAACAAAGTGTTGTCTCTATCTATAAGACTAATAAGCACTGAGTATAACTGCTGAGATGCATCATTGGCAAACAACTGTAGCCAAATAACAAGCAATTTTCTTTTTAAAATAGTCATTCACAGGAAATCAGATACACATAAACATGCAAAGATGGCACAACACTGTTTCTACTCATTTGTGGTTAGAAATAAGGTAAAACCCAGAAATAAAGAATGGGTTAGGTAAATTATGGTACACTTATATGGTAGATATACAGTTATTAAAAGTTGGGTTTAAAAAAAAAAAAAAAAAAGTTGGGTTTTTGAGGCATTTTTAATGATACTGGAAAACGCATGATATAATATGGTGAAAATGGGGTCACAATGTTTATGGCATGATCCCAGTTTGTACTAAAAAGAGAAAAAAGGTTAGAAAGAGATATACCAAAATGTAAACAATGGTTATCTCTGGATGAGTGGATTTCAGATGACTTATTCTTTTCTTTATGTTTTCTCTTTCTTTTCAAATCTTTATGCAATAAGTTTCCATTACTTTAACAATTAGAAGACTATATGATTATTAAAAATACGCATCTAAAGTCAGCACTGATAGTAAAAAAAAAGAAAGAAAATGTTTGCATATCACTACCTGGCTCTAAACTACGAACTTCCACGGAGAGTTTGGAAGGAGGAATATCTTCAGCTGCCACAAGCCAATCACCAGTCCTCATCCGTTTATATTCGACTTTGAAGGCAGTGATTGGAGAACCCCCATTGGCCCGAGGGATCCAAGTGACATAGACTGATGTCTCTGATGCAGTGGAGATGGTAGGCCGGTCAGGGGCCTCTGGAACTAAAACCAGAAAAATTCACTTCAATAACCTATGGTGTCAGAGATAAGAATAACTCAAACTAAAAGGGAGTCCCAAACATCACTTTATTAAAGGTTCCTCAAACTTTGCCAGAATTGATATTATTATGACCATCTTCCTGTCTTCTGTTAAGACAATGAAAATTGCCAAATATAGAAAACAAAAGGAAGAAAAGTAAAAATAATCTATAAATGACAATTATCTCTTGAAAAATTGAAAGCTAGTGAATATAACTGTAACCATGCTATTTTGAATTCATGGCTATAAGGTATATAAGTTATGATTACTTGGTGCTTCGAGTCTGACCGTGGTTGTAATTTATAGTAAATTTTCAAAATTGTATTCTTACTTAAATATTTTTCTTTATCAATCCAAGCGACATAAAACACATTCAGCAAACAAGTTATAGATTATTATATTAGTCATCACGATCTTTAACACACCTCAAGGCTACAGGACCGCTAATCCAAAAACCAGATTGCAAGCAGTAAACGCAGATAAAATTTGACTAATAAAATCAATACTGATGATAATGGGAAAAGAGAATGCTGCTCAGGATGAAAGCAGGAAGACAGGATATGCAGTTAAATAAAGAACAATGCTACTACAAAATAGATGCTTCACACGAACATGTAGAAAAAGGGGGTCAGAGAGCTAATGTCTAACACTTTTCATCTAGCCCTGCCAAGAGGAGGGGTGTTCTAACCCACAGGTGAGACAGTCTAGAAACTGTGGCAGGTGGAAATTTCAGCCATTTAAACCATGTACCTAACTCTTCTTGCCGACCAAGCAATTGTATGGTTTTAACTGGCTTCCCACGTGGTTCCTACAAGGAAAGAGTGCTGACAGACACAACCAGGTTCACATGGCAATTACATCTCAGATTAGTAGACTGCCATTCTGGTTCTACATTAATCAGCTGTGACCTGCGTACAAGTGAGCTGGCTCTCAAGAGCCCGCCTGTCTTCCAGCATGCTAACTGTCAAGTTTCTAGAGCTGGGCCTCGGAGGACCCACTCAGGGCCATGGGTGCGCTACTCTGGTGAAGTCGCCAAGGGAGCCCTCTCTGTCTAGCCTGTGCCACTCTCCTCATGTGACACCCTCTGTCTCAACACTTCTTCAACCTGCGTATAAAAGAACAACATAATGCTGCATTTGGTACTTGAATGGCGGAGACAGTGGCATTTCAAAATCAAATTGCTTAATGGATAAAAGGGGAATATATTCAAAGCAGGCAACTTTGAGTGATACTTACTGGATTCCTTTCAAGTTAGAAAGCAGTGGAAATAGAATGAATAGAACCGTTAGTGAATCTCTTTTTTAATACCAGGTAACCAAACAACTTCCTCATGTTGATTCACATGGGGTTAAAACTCACCAAAGAATACCACAGGCCAAATAAGAAAAGAAAGATATTAGAGGGAAAAAATCTCTACAAGATTATCTTCAATACCTAAAAGAAATAGCATCCCTATTAAGGGATAAAAGAAAGGAGACTACACTCAGAGCTAAAAAAATTTGAATTTACACAGCAGTCTCTCTACTTTCTGGATCATCTCACACAAGTTTCCTAAGTTTTAAAATAGACTCCTCATAGGGTTGTAGTGAAGACTAAATAAATCACTGCTTACGGTTATCTCTGCTTGGATAGCTCTGAATTCATGATTTCCAGAACTGAATCCACAATCTTCACCTAAAAATTCTTATTACCTAGCTGGGTAAATGGGCCCTAATTGCCCAAGCCCAAGTCCCCATTTCTCCCTCTCATTCAGTGCATCAATTCCCTTAATCTGTCATCTATGCCCTCCTCCAGTCATACCATCACTACCCTCATTATTTCTTTAGCCTCATCTTTTGCTCTATCTTCTCTTCCCCTCTTTAAAATCCTTTAGGGTTCTTCAGAGCTTTCCTGGAAAGACTAGATTTTTAAAGACATTATACAAGGCACCCACCTGCTTTCCCCACTCTAGGGTCATTGCCCACAGAAACGAGTCACACTAAATAAAATCTCTAAAAGAAATAGCACATGTCATTCATCTGTCTCTTTGCACAAAAAGCTGCCTCTGCCCAGAATCTCTTCTCCTGTTTCTTCATCCAGCTCTAGCATTCTTCTTTGAGACTAAGCTCAAGGAGCCTCTCTTTTCACCGCTCTAATCAAATGGGTGATTTAGATATGTCTCTTGTGATTTCACAATACCAAGGGTAGAACCTCAGGCATAATGAACCAAAATCATGGTTAAGGGTTAATTAGTCCATATTAGCCACTCTATTATTATTACTGGTTTAGTTGTCTGTATCCTCCACTATACAGTAAACTCCTTGAAGGCAAGATTTACTTTCTCTCTGCTCTGACAGCATTTAGTACTACCATTGTAACTGCAGAATTGATAAGTGTGAAATGTAAATACTAATAAAAGAAGTCTTTTCAAGATTTCACTGCGGTGAATCTAAAAACCACTGACAAGATACAGCATTGAAACTGAGTATGACTTGTAATCATTCAATTAAAAAAGAAATACAAAAATCTTATAATAGGAACCACCATATATTTTGATAAGTCACACACACACACACACAAACTCAGATGTTCAAAGTTCAAAATATCAACTTGGCTTCCTTGCAGAGAGGAGACAGAAAAATTCTTCTTGTGAGTTATAAAACTTAGTACCAGAACATTTTGAAGCCGAGTGTATTATCTTAAATACCAATTGTGACCCTGGGTTATCAAGATCTGAATACAACAGGATATTTAAAAAATGGTTGAAATAGGACCTACAAGAGCTACACGGTAGGCAATAATCTGGATAATAAATACCCATCCCACTCTACCCCTCAAACAGTCTAGACCAGGTCAGTGACATCTGTAAACAAACAAAATGAGTGACACGAAGGTTCTCTCTTTACCACCACTGTGCCTGGAGGAGTCTGTCAGTATCACTCCAAAGTGGTCCGTGGCCTCTGAAAGGACAGGGTGCTTAGGGATGCCCACAGGTGGAGAGGATGCCTGGGCGTTTTTCAATGATGTTGTTTTCTCTAGAAAGGTTAAAAAACATGCTGTAACACAAACACCTGTGTATATGTAAAGTTAGGAAAGTTAGAAAATAAACTCAACTGGCACACAGATATAAACATATGAACTTACCTGCTATAGTGTCTAAATTTAGGACCTACATTGTAAATACTCAGAGGAACCGATTTTAAAAATTGCTCTTTTTCTAGTACCTTAAAGGGAATAATACAGTGTCTTTCTTTATCAGGCGAATTGTAATTTATACACAGAAAACAATTCACATGAAAAGGTCAAATGACCACAGTACAGATTTTCAAACTATTCATCCATTTCTCTTTTTACTGTACATTTTAATTCTAAAGCATACAGGTCATTATTAAAGAACTTCTGTTACCGTACGTTTCTTCACAGGAAAATGATAAAGTTAGGTTTTAAAATTTCAAGAAGCAAAAAAGTGAAGTTGGATAATTATTTTAAGACTGAAATACATGCTTATTATTCAGTATTTATAGGTCAGATTCTGTAAATAATAAAGGGCTAATTATGAGAATTAACTCAAAATATATTTCAAGTAAGAAATATTCATTATTCTTCTGACTAGGCTCAGTAACTAGATAACAGGGTCTTTTTCAAAAGCCAGTTGATAATTTCTTCTAAGTCATCAAACCTCCTTTTATTATAATGCTATAACAAAACACTCTTCCACCCAATCCCTATCTCTGCTTGTTGAAGTTTCCTTGTTCATTTGCAGCCAACCTATGATGCCATCTTTTCCACCCAGCCTACCCTCCCACGCCACCCACAGAAAGAATATCCTATCTCTGAATGCCTCTGTCATTTTCTTGGTAAGTCTTCCCTAGTACTTGTCATATTCAGGGCTCTGCCTACACTCTTGCCCTTACCCTACAACCATAGTAGTCTGAAACAGTCACAACTATGCTCAAATTCCTACAATGCTTCCAGTTCACTCAGTGTCAGAATCAATGTCCACAAGGCGCTGTGTGATCTAGCCACTCTGTCACCACCTTCAGCATTCTCTTTGCTTGTTTTGCTCCCGTCACAGTGGCTCCCTCAATCTTCCGAGGGTACACAAGGACACCTCACCCCAGGGCCTTTGCACTTGCTGTTCTCTCTGCTGGGATGTTCTTCCCCAGATAGCTACCTGGCTTTCCACTTTACCCCCTTAACATTCTTCTCTGCTGTCGACTGCTCACTGAGGTCTTCTCTGGCCACTTGTTTAAATTGTGACAACTGCTACCCTATTTGCTTCCTATGTCCATCCCCTAATTTATTTCTCTTGTTAACACACAGCACCTTCTAGCACACTTATAACTTAGGTATAAGTCTCTCCCAACTAGAATGTAAGCTCCACGAAGACAAGGAGTTTTATCGATTTTGTTAACTGCCCGGGATATAGAAGGTGTTCACAAAATATTAGCTGAACTAAAGTTTTGCCTTATCCTTGGATTTATTGTATATATCTTACCTTTCTTAGCAAAGTACAAGCTCCATTAAGGATGGATCTTGTCTTGATCCTCTTTGTTTTCCCTGCATCACCTACCCGAAGGCCTTACATATCATAAGGTCTCAAAATAATCTGTGGCATATTGGGTGGAGTGGAATAATATAACGATCCAAATGTGGCCCAAAAACGTACTATAATAGGCTGACTTAATGAATTTATAGTAGAATTAGTAAAATATAGAAGCAGAATTAGTAGAACAAAGAATCTATACTACCCCACAGGATATTCACTAGTAAAGTGACATTAAGTTAGCCAGCTCATTCCTTACAGAAGCTCATACTCACCTTTGCTAGTTCGGAAGGTGAGCATGGCCGGTTGCCCTTCACCTGCTGCATTTCTTGCTACCATCAGTACTTCATAGAGACTAGATGGCTCCAGTTCTGCTAAATGGAGCTCATTCTCACTTCCTGGGACTCGGACCGTGTGCCAGCTACCCGCCACACCAACGCCATCATCGAGCTACTCAAGAGAAAACAGGTCATTAAGAAAATGAGAAACAGCAGAAAAAGCGTCCACCATTCAAGCTGGATATAAACGAGAAGTCATTTAATCCCAGGTGAATTTGGGGAAGTGATAATTTACTGTTTTCAATAAGAGAGACACAAATTTCTTCACATTAAGAAATGTAAGACCTGCAGCAAAAATGTAGGACTGCTCTCTGTAAAGACTGCTGGGTCCATTACTTACTACTAACATATGACCTCTGGAATTTTATTTGATCTCCCAGAATTTGTTTCCTTCACTTCTAATGGAAACAATACTCCTTTCTTACTGGGCTAATGGAAGAATAAAATAAATACATAACAATATGTATTAATGATAATACATAATATACACAAATATGTGATCAATTAGAATGTTTGTGTGTATATGGATTATGTAATTATGTATTATATATTTCCAGCATTCTTGCTTCATGTTTTAACACTGTTCAATATGTACTGGATGAAACAAATTAAAAAGAGATACAGTCCATTCTATCTTCATTAATGGAAACAAGAGACAATATTACATGGAAGTTTTCATGTGGATAAGAATTCCAGTGAAACATTCTTTACCTAAGCTCATTGGGTTAGAAACAGTGAATAAACTCTCAAGTCTCAAGTTAATTTTCCAGATATTAAAAATATTACTATTAAATGATGGATACCAAAATGTCTTGAACAGAGACAATAATTTTAAACATGAATGCATCTCTTTCCATTTCATTTCATTCACTAGTTTCATTAAACAAAGAGAGAAGACGTCCTCTTTTTGCTTTAATATTATACAAGCCTCTGGAGGGAAAACAGCTGAAAAGTCAACTGAGAATTTCAGGGTTTACCATAATAAATGCTCAAACAGTGTAAGATTCTAATACAATTAAGAAGACAACTTGAAATGCAAACAACTGTCAGAGATTATGCCAGAGGATTTTGTTCAAAAACTTGTTTCTAGTAAGGAACTGCTTTCTTTGGTAAATACACTGGTATACCACTATCTTAGAGAGAAAAGGAATAGCTTGTTTAAAAAAGTGGTTTATAGAGCTGTATACCCAGAGGGTTAAAATGTCTGACTAAAAAGGCCAGGAAGTTAACTGGGTTCTTAGATTCCCAATTTGGGGGAAAATTATTTACACTTCATTCTTATTATTTTTATAAGCTGGTAAATCCAGCTAGGCTCTCTCTCCCAAACTCTCCCTCCTGGTATGTCCTGTTTTGTCTCCTGCCACTTCACAAAGCAGAAGATAAGTGTGCGCTATACACGTGGTGTTAAGGTGTGAGAAAAGATGACAGATGAGAACCTTACCTTTCGATACTTCACAAAGTAGGCATTGATGGGCTGGCCGCCATCCTTCCCTGCCCGCCAGACGAGGTTGTACGTATCTGGTGTGGGGGTCTGGGGAGGGCTCAGAATGATGGGGGCGTCCGGGGCAGCGGCACCACTAGCATTTTCCTTGGACGGGGATTCCACTGCACTGGAATGTTCCTTCAGTGGAAATGAGCTCAACAAGCCCATTTCTGAGCCATCCCTTTTGTCCTTCTGAGTGGCCTCAGAAGGTGTGACTATTCCTGCTTTTGTATTTGTTTCGAAAGGAACTGCAGAGAAAGGGAGAGAAAGGGAGACACAGAGCTTGAAGAAATTCATTTTTCAGTGTCTTCTATACAGTGATCGAACTGCCCACACTGATACTGTTCACAGAATTTCAGCCCCACAAATTGAAACAGGTAACATTTCAATTTTTAGTTCAGAGAAACCTCTAACCTCCATAGCAACCTCTTAAAATTCATAAAGGAGCAAATTAATTGTTTGAAAAATCAATGATCTGAGGCAGTAGTTTAGCTGTTTAAAAGATGTTCTTTTTCCTTGCTCTAAACCAGCAGTCCCTCTTTTACAACCATTCGCCAGCTTAACCTCAGAAGACTTAAGTTAGAGAACACAGAGCTTTATCTCCAGTTGTTAAATGAAACACAGGAGCCCTGTATTCCCTGGGGAAGAAGGTAACCTAAATGGTGAGGAAACATCAGAAGAGGCCAGGACCTACTGGGTAACAAGTCTCCAAAGACACCCTCTCTGCATTCAGGCCCGGGGGCAGCCCCCTCCCTCACTGACTGTGGGCTGGCTCTGTTATGGGCTTTGACCAATGGAAGGGAGAAGCGAGGCTACACTTTCCAGCCTTAAGCTGTAAGAAGGCCTGGCATGTCTAGTTTTGTGCCCAGTAGAGAGACAGAAAGAAAGGTGGTTCTGGTCCTCAGGAAGGTGGCACACACATGATGATCCCGCCCCAGTGCAATCTGATTACAACGCATAAGAGGCCCCGATTAAATTAAAGCCAACAAAGCACCCAGCTGCATCTAGTTAACCACAGAACTGTACGAGATAATAAAGGGGCTGCTTTTCTGAGTCATTAATCTTTGGGGACAGTCACACAGCACCAGATACCTAAAATACCTACTACACACATGAAAAACAATCTACATGCAAGAAAAGGGAAGACATGAAGCAAGACAAGTAGAGAGACAAAGGAAGAATTTACTTATTTCTAAATAAGCCCTGTATCTGGACAGAACTAAAGATGGCTTAAAAAACTGCCAATCTAAAAAAAAGATAAACTGCAGAAACATGCAGAATACACAGAGGAAGATCAAATTAACTTATTTACACAGAAATAATAAATAGGTTGCATATATCCAATATACTACTGAGTATATATTATGTGTCAAGTATCGTGTTAGACATTTAATAAACATAATCTCATTTAATTCTCAAAACAACATTCTTAGATAGTAACACTCCCACTTTACAAATGAAAAAATTAGGATTCTGAGAGATGAAGTGATAACAGCAGGCAGAGGAACGTTAGTGGTAGGAAAGTGAGAAAGCAATAGGTGAAAACTCATATACTGCCAATACCATAAAACTTAAAGATTGACATCCTGGATTCTCCAGAGCGTTATTAATACTGGCAACAAAAAAAGTCTCCTTTTTTTTTTTTGTGGAGGACGGGAGTACAGGAAACAACATTAGAGTTTCTTTTCCACAATGAAGTCAGATTTCTGGTAAAAGGTGGGTGTGTTTTAGAAGTTCTGCAACTGAGTAGAGAATCAAGAAAAAACAGGACTGAGTGGAAGGTCAGTTCTTAGTCTGTTTAAAAGAGAGAAAAGGTGTCCCAGAAGCATCCTTGATCAAATAAAACAAGCTAGTGAGAAAATAAGATAGAAGAAAACTAATTAAGGTCACTGAGACAACTTCAAAATATTGCTCCTGGAGCAGCCATGTTTATCTAGTGAGTCAGAATGTGGGCTGATGCTAAGTCTGGAATCTGGGGCCTGCAAACACAGAGACGTACTCTAGAAGTGGAGGTCATTAGCTGTGGCTTAGGGTAGTGGAAAAGGACCATTGTATCATTAGTAGTTTCATGCATCCTCTGGGCAGGTTACTACTGGGAAGCGGTATTTGGCTGTAGAAGTTGTTTAAATACCACATAACATGTCTCAGTTTATAGAGAGGCATGAGAAAAATTTTATGCTATAGCCTGTGTCTACTGCATGAGTTTCAAGATTCTACTTCTGATAGTCAAGATGCAATAAGACTTTTCCATAACTATTTTAAAAAGGAGATTCAATTAATCTTCCTCTGCTACACCCAGTAATATAACTTGAGCACTCACAAGATACTAGATGCAATTTACAAGGCCTTAACAGTACTTTCAAAAGTTTTTTCACGTACATTATTTCAATTTATCTTCAAAAAAGCCCTGTGCAATGGTCAGAATAGACATCTAGCATTTTGTAAGGTAGAATGTTTTTGAATTGAAAAAGAGATGGATAAAATGCTGGTTTTCTATGTACTGTAACTATGGCAGTGAGTTTAATGACTCTGAATTGGAACTAATTAAACAGGGAATATATCTGTCAAAGTTATTCCCACTGTGACCACTCATACCAGCAACCCCCTACCTAAAACTGTTTAGGAAACCCAGGCCAATTCCCATCATAGCTTTGAAGAGTTAAGTTACAGCTCACCTTAGAAATATTTGTATATCCAAAACCTCAAAACCCAAGGTCTATGGAAAGACAAAAAGGGACAGGGGCAGTCATCTCTCTCTGACTGGGCCTACTCCCCTCTTCACAATAAACTACGTAAGTAAATGGCTGTCAGTGAGCTGGAATTTAACAAGGCTCAGATTCCTGTGGAAAGAAGCAGGTTGCTACATACTGTCCCGAGCGTTAATAAACTTGGCTGGATCTTAATAATTAGCATGTAAAAGGGGCAATGCAGGGCCATTTATGTAAGATGTAGGTGATGGGGTGACTATATATAAAATGGTATTTGCCAAGACATAAAATCCTGAAGGGGGCGATCTTAAAGATCTAAGATCTATTCTAAACAAGGCAGCTTATGCATCTTCTAAGGGCTTTAGATCATCTTTAAAATGAGGCATTTGGACGAAATATCTAGTTTCGTCACTTATGACTATGACCTCTATAGGTTCCTCTAACTAACATTTACATAAATAATTATTTTAGCCACATGCTACCAAAGTAGAGCCTGCCTACACCTAACAATTTTGTGTAGAGCCACTCTTACTTTTGCTTCACAGAATAGATATATAAACACTCAGACACACACTTACTCACATGCATATTCACATACACATATGTATACATTTATATAACACTCATTTACTTTCTTTATTTGAGGATTCTTAAGGTCACTAAAATCAGTAACTAGTCTTTCCTTAACCACCACATTGGATAATAATTCAGTAGTAATTACACAATAGTAATTATAACCTAATACTTAGTATTTATTGAAGGATTTCTGGTGCCAGACACCATTTCAAGCATTTTACATGTATTAACTCTCCGAATTCTCACATCAACCTAATGGGTGGGGCATCTACACTACCCTGTTATGCAGATGAGGAAACAAGCACAAACCAAGTTCAGTGACTTGTCCCTGGATACAAAGCTCCTAAGTGGCAAAGCATTCATGGAGTAGCACCAGAGCAGAAAGGGAGTTCCTGGCCTTCCCCTCTCCTCGTCCTACCTCCAGCCTCACTCAGAGCGAGGGTCCCTGTGCGCATGCAAATGGAAAGACCAGTGCACTCACCAACCCTCTGTGTATGTCACCATCACTCCTCTGGGAAAGACCACCCCCTGGCCACTCTGGTTTAGGGGCACCTGCACACTGGTGGAGTGGCGCACACTCGAGGATGAACCAAGGAAAAGACCTGTGTGGAACCAGATGGCCAACTACCTAAGCAGGAACTCTGAAGCCCCAGACCTGTGGTATAGAAGGAGGAACATGGCACCCGGGCAAAGGTAAACACACGCCCTTGACCCCAGGGACTCCCAGACCTGTGAGACCTGAGGACCCAGGCAGAAGAGGGACCCTCTAAAGCAGAGGCCCGGAGCAGGGACCTCAGTTGCCAAGATAAAGTGCTCTGTAACACTCTCTCTCACGTGATAAGTATGGTGACAGTCTCCACTGAACCAACTACTTGCTGGGAATGCTGCTCTAAGTAACCCTGATGTTAAGGTTTAAGTTTGAATTTAGATTTGAGTTAATTTTAATAATGTTGTGGTTGTATTCCCAGGACTTCAAAAACTACAGAAAGTTTTAAAATCATTGTCACTAAAAATTAATAAAATATAAAGAATTAATAGTATACATCTCCTGAGAAAAATAACTAAGTTGGGAGAAATCTACATGCCGGTATTTATTTTCTGATCACACCATGACTCTACTTTCTCAATAAAAGCCAATCCTTCAGAATGAAAGCCAGCCCTTCAGACTGTGGACGCTGTACTTTCAAGGGCTCACCTGAACAATCTCCTCAGTGACATTTTCAGTAGCTTAGAAAACCAAAAGCGTTAACCACAAAAAGAGGTCCGACCTCAGGCTTCCTCCCAAGTGAGAGCTTCTTGATGATAATTACAATCTTAGCAAACACATCAGAAATGAAGACCAAGTTTGTTTGGCTCATGTTAAGGCTAAATATCAGAAACTATATAGTTCTAAACCACATGTCACTGGAAAAAATTTTTTTTAGAGATTGATGGATTCATTAAAATAATACCTTGAAGCACTTTAACCCCTATTACCAAAGAAAACTATTCACCTTGAAAAACAATACTAACGGCAACTCACCAACTGTGAGGACTGCCTCCGAAGTCGTGGTGCCATGTTCATTTGCAGCTTCGCAGGTGTACTTGCCAGCATGTTCCCGAGTGACAGCCTGGATGTACAGAGAGCTGGAGCCAGCTCGGGACACAACGAAATAGACAGGCTCCAGGTCAAAGCCCCCAGGTCTTAGCAAGTGCGATTTTCGAGACTTAGATCGAAGGACTTGAGATGGATGGCTGGTTATCAATCCATGCCTGTTGTACCAACGAATGGCTGGCGCTGGTACCCCAGTGGCATTGCAGGACAAAGTAACAAAGTCTCCATCTGCCACCTCTGCACTTGCTGGTGCTGTAACTATAACTGGCTTGAGCCCACTGTCTGTTAAAAAAAGTAATTTGCATACAAAAATTTAAGATTATAGTTTCTACAATGCAAAATAATTTGTGTAATTTGTGTAAATGTTCTCAATGTCACGTGCAAGTAGCCATCTTAGAAACCCCTTTTATGCATGTGTTTTTAAATGGTGTTTTACAGGTAGAACAGTATGGAGAACACACTCACACACTGAGGTAACCGTGTTCACAATGTCATGTGCAAGTAGTGACACAGTCATGATTAGAACAAAGACAACTCCCTCCTTGTTAGTTCACTTCTCAACGTGCACCAAGTGAAACTGTCAATCAAATGTAGAATTTTTCATAGTTGTGGGCTACTAGACATTTCCTACATAGATTTTCTGTCCTTCAAAGAGAAAGGAATGTAAATACTCTGTTGACAGCTTTCCAACAGGTGTCCTATACACATCTGACCTCTGCAAATATGGAGCATGTAGAGCCAAAACCTCAGACTTTAACATGAAAGAGGTGTAAAGGAGTAAAAAACTAAACAGTACTCCTTCATGAAAATAGTCCATTTGGGGCAGTGGGAGACCTGATTATAAAAAGCCCGGGAGAAAAACCTGTCTTGAGTAAAAGTTGATAAACATACTTCTCACCAAACACATGAATGACATTTTTGTTTCTTAACTAAAGTGGCACCAATTCTATGCTTTTGGTCCCAGGTTTTCTCTGGGGCTATTTTTAGGTACACCTACAATGGAATATTGATAACTAATGACAGTTTCTCCAGTCCTACTTTCCATGTTTGACAAAACGAGCCAACAGGTGGTATTATCAGACTTCTGAACTTTGCCAATCTCTTAAGTGCTATTTCACTGATCATAACCCACATTTCCAAGTACTAATGAGGTTGAATACCTTTCCACATGTTTATGGGTCCATTCTGTCCATTTTTCTATTGGATCATTTATCTTTTTTGTAATGATTCAGAGTTCTTTGTATATACCAGATACTGTTTTTTGTTACTTGTATATGTTGCTAGTATTTCTCCCAGTTTATTGCTTTTCTTTTCATTTTTAATGATTTCTTATCCTTATGTTATTTTATTTCTTTTTCTTATTGTTCTATGCAGGTTTAGACTCTCCAGTATGATGATAAATGTAAGTTTTAAAAAAGAATGCTAATAATATTTCACCATTAAAAGTGATGTCTTCTGTAAGTTTTTATTGAGTAATCTTTATCAAGTTAAGAAAGTTCCCCTCTACTGCTTCTATTGTGAGAATCATTGTTTTTCTCCTTTATTCAATAAATAGGATGAATGATATTTTGAAATTTTCTGTTTGACTCCTAGGATAACTCCTTAGTCAAGATGTATTTCCTTTTCTGTATATTGAAGGGTTGTTAATGTTTTATCTAGGATTTTTGCATCTGTGTTCATACATGAGATTGGCTTTTTTTCTTTTTTTTTAATTTTTAACTGAACTGGGGGCCTCACCGCATTCGGGAAGCACACCCCAGTTCAGCATGTGGGTCCATCTGGGCCGGAGCCGGGATTCAATCCTCGGTCCTCGGGGCTTCAAAGCGAGCACTTAACCCGCTGAGCCATCCCGGCTTTCCCGAGATTGGCTTTTGATTTTCTTTCCTCAGACCATTTTTTTTTTTTATGATTTGGGAACCAAAACTATACCAACTGGAAAGTTCCCATTTTTTTCCTTTTCTTCAGAAGTTTGAAATATTTGAAATGGTTTGTTACTTTTTCCTTTAAGTCAGCCTTACTTAGTTATAGTTTTCCTCATATTATGTCCATTTCTGTCTACATTTGTAAATTATTGGCATAAAGTTTATTACAGTCTGATTATTTTTAATCTCTACAAGATTTGTACTTTTTATTCCTAATATTGTTTATTTGTATTCACCAAAGGTTTTTCCACTTTAGTAAACTTTACAAAGAATCAACTTGTATCTTTACAGGTGCATACCTGGAGGTACTGTGGGCTCTGTCATAGAGCACCACAATAAAGCGAGTATTGAAATAAAGCGAGTCATAATCTTTTTGCTGGTAGAGGAGGGTCTTGCCTCCAATTTGTGAAAAAAACACAACATCTGTAAAGCACAGTAAAGCAAAGTACAATAAGATGAATCACACCTGTATGATCCTTTCTATTTTATCTTCATTTTCTACTTATTTGATTTCTGCTCTTATCTTTATTATCTCCTTTCTTCTTCTTTCTTTAAATCTATTCTACTATTTTTGCTTAGCTATTAATTTTCTTTTATAAGCATTTAGGTTATAATTTGCCTTGTAAGTTCCATTTTTGCTATATCCACACATTTTCATCTGTGGCATTTTCATTATCTTTCAGGGTATTTTAAATTTCAAACTATATGCTGATTAAAAATTTTTTTATTATTAAATTCTCAATTAATTGCACCAAGAGCAGAGAACTAGTTTGTGTCATACTGAGTCTTTGAAATTTGAAGTATTTATAACTTGTAGACAACAGATTAATTTCCCTACTATATAAAAAACACCTATCAATCAATAACAAAAAAAAAACCAACCTAATTTTCAAAATGGACAAAAGACAATGAACAATCAATACACAGGAAAGCAAGTTCAAGTGACTCCCTAAAACATGAAAAGAGTCCCAACTTCACTTAAAATAAAATATGGATCAAAAGGCACTTCTTTAAATTCATCAGGCTGGCAAAGATGGAAAAACAACGGACAACACTCTGCCCTGGTGCGGATCTGATGGAACAGGCAATTGCTGCTGGGAATGCAAACTGCTAACAGTTTTGGAGAGCAACTCAGGGATACCTATCGAAATCACCAGTGCATATATGTTTTCATTAGTCACGTTCATTTCTAGGGACTTATTTTATAGATACTCACACATGTGCAAAGTAATCTATATAGAAAGACATTCATTGTAGAACTCATCACAACAAAAGATTAGAAACAGCCATCAATAAGGTACTAATCAAATCATTACAACTATACAAGAAAATACTAATAAGCAGCCATTTTTAAAACGAAATGAAAATTCTCTTTAATGTACCATATGGGAAGATACCCAAAACATACAAGGGCTGTCTGGAAAAAAAATCCAGCCATTGTCAATATAACAAGAATGGTTACATGGCTGGGCACCCCTTGTATGTTAACTGAAAAATTTATGATACAGAATGCTACCACCTTTTATGTAAAAAAAAATAAAGTTATTAAATGCATATACACATACGTTGTGTATGACTGTATGTGTACAAACAAGAATATTTTAAAAATTGATAAAACTCATTAGTTCTAAAGAGAAATCTGGCTGGCTAGGGAATGAGGGTGAGAGACTTTAACCATCTGCCTTTTAAGTTATAGCATATTTGTTAAAAAACGTATTTTAAAAAATGATTTAATGAGCTTAATTAAATAAAGCTGCTGCTTCATGAAAATGCCTACCTGCAACTAGAAAGGACCATGAAACGTGAACACAATTCTATTATATTATGATGACAGGATCATTCCCTTTAGTTAAATTTTAACCACAATAAAAGTCTATTTTTAAAGTAAAATTTCCTATAATTACAAGACAGGATGCCTACCTTTTCCAATTTCAAGTCTCCCAGTAGACTGCATATATCCAATCCCATTATCTGCGACACACTGATACAGCCCCGAGTCTTCTGTGGTCACACCAATGATTTTCAATCCAGTTTCTGCAGTTAGATGTCGTGGGGAAGGATAAACAGGCTGTGCATTATGAAACCAGGTACAGCTGGGGGCTGGGTTGCCATGAACCTCACAAGTAAATTGTACTGTGGCACCCAGAGACACTGTCTGATCCTGCAGTCCTTTAGAGATGGAAGCATGTTCTGAAAACAAAACATATGCATTATCACATGAGTCACATAAAATCCTCTCTCTACAAATAACTGGTTAAAACCAAACTGCATTTTTGACTCGCATTCTCCCATCTGCTGTGGTCAAGAAAAAATTAGAAATGTACCTTAACTTTCCTCTAATAGGATAAACTATATGTTATTAATATGTTATAATCTCTTTTCATAGATCTTCCACTCACTTAACTCCCTCAATACACACATATATAACCATGCACATAGAGCCTCTACTGAGTGATTTGTTTAAAATAAATTTGAAATAAAGTAATAGTTTCCCTGGATCTCACACTAAACAAGAGCCCAAACAGAAGAATGCTTATTCAGTTCAATTCTTTTTATGGTCAATTTTGAGGTTAGGTGTATACTGGGCAAAATACCTTCCTTTAGTATCCATCAAGTGAGTTTTCACCTAGACAAAGTAAATCATTTATGGACATTTGTAACATATGCCCAAATGAAATGATTGTGAAGATTAATCTAGTCCTAATGATCATTAAACTTTAAAGCCCGCTTGCCATACAAGTCACATTAATTCCGGTGTAACCTATATCAGGCTACTGTTGCAATTATACATGTGCAGGATTACAAAAACTGTATTAACTATGAAACCACTTACTACCTATTTTTTCCCAATTTTCATAAAAACCTGTTTCGACAAAGGAAAACATTTTCTGGTGTTATACATGACAGTAAGATAGGTAGCTGGAAGAAAAGAAATAGCTTGGAGCTAAAGAGTATATACAGGGGAAGCCGGGATGGCTCAGTGGGTTAAGCGCTCACTTTGCAGCGCCGGGGACCGAGTATCGAATCCCGACCCCGGCCCGTGTGGAACCATGTGCTGAACTGGGAGCTCCCCCAGTTCAGTTCTCTCTCTGTCTCTGTATCTCTCTCTCTCTCTGTAAAAAAACAATTAAAAAATAAGTAAATAAATATTTAAAAAAAAAAAAGAGTATATACAGAAATGTGGGTGAAAATAATGCCCATTTTGTGTGCCAGGTATAATGAAAGCATTATAAAAATAATAAAAATATGAAATAGATTTCTTTTTGAGATGATATTTTCGAGTCCGCACTCTGCTTTCATTACTACTACTGGATACTATACCTGACACAGCCTAGAATCTTCCACCCTATTGAATTCCAGGCTTTCCTCTGTGGCATTAACAAGGAAGCTCTGCACTGTGAAACCAGGTTGGGGTGAGCTTCCCAAGAACGTCCCAGGTGAAATGTTTTATGATACCTAAGAATATGGCCCAATTCAGTGATCCTTTAGGAAAATGCAGCCTATTCTGTCTACTGGGGTAGCTATTTCTCGATATTCCTTATTTCATTTATAGTTCACAAATAGATCTTCCATTCAAATATCAAATAGATCAGAAAGATGGCCTGACTTCAAAAAAATGTATTAAGTAACACCTTACCAAGTACATTAACCATGTAAGTCACGTGTTTTATGTCTCCAGACTTGCTTCCCACCATACAGGAATAGTTCCCAGCGTCCACTGGGTCGATGTGCTCGGTGGTGAGATGAGAATACAGCCTCCTCCAGTTGCTCCCGGGCACAGCATCCTGGCCGTCCTTCAGCCAGCGCACGTGTGAGGCGGGGACCCCACTCACCACGCACTCCAGGGTTACGGGGCTCTGAGAAAGCACAGCTAGAGCCTGTGAAAGGCTGGGGTGAAGAATGTGAAAGTCATCTGCAGAAGGGCCTGGAAAAAAGAAAAAAAGAAAACAAAAATGCACTATTAAGTATTCATGTCCAACCTCTTCCTTAGCAAGTTTGTGAGCTTTCCTACCTTCCCATTTATTCTTCTGTACACCACAAGGTCCTATTTGGTAGCTAAATCTTTTTTAGTTGAGGATTAAAATTAAAGTCTATGATCCTTCAGGCTACTCCTGAATTAGCAGTTTAGAAATACAGAATTCTCAATAAGAACAGGAACCACTGCTTCATTGAGCTCTGGCTACTGGTGATACCTCAGCTCAAACACCATTATCTAAAAACCAGCTAAACGAATCAATCTGAAGGAGACAGATATGTGTTTTCATAATTCAGTTAGCCACCCACTTGATCACCACTGACAGAAATTTGTGTTTTCTCTATAATTTTTCATTTGAGCAAAGGGCAGTTTTCCACATGTATTGACCAAAATTCTCCTCTAAAGAATCATTACAAGGGATGCCGGGAGAGCTCAACAGGTTGAGTGCCTGCCTTGCAAACTATGAGGTCCGGGGATTGAACCCTGGCCCCGGCCCATGCAAACCCACATGCTGAACTGTAGCGCACAACTGGTAACTGCCATCCTGGCAGCAAAGGTTCTCGCCTTCCATGATGGAGGCCCCCAGTTGGGTTCTGTCCCATGCAGCCCCAAATCCACCTGTGTGGAATGGAACTATGCAAAAAACTAATGACATACAACTATGGAGACTGCTCTGGGCCCTTCCCTTCTCTCTCTCACCTCTCTCAAACAATAAAAATAATCTTAAAAAAAAAAAGAATCATTACATTTTTAAAACATGTAGAGTTCTATTCCATAAAACATGCATGTATTTAATTTTTATAACACTTTTTATGCTAAAAAGGATCTAAAAGGAAAATGAACTCTCATTTCTCAACTTTCTATGAGGAGCGCTTGTGAGGACTCTTCCTAGTTACCATTATCCTTTCAAATACTTACGACTCACAAGGAGCTTTCGGCCAATGGGTTCAACTCTTAATTCATGTGTGACAGGATTAAAAGCTGCACATTTATATGTTCCCTTGTCCTCTAAGGATACATTCAAAATCTGAAGATTTCCTGATGGAAGGATTAAGTAATTCTCTGAGGAAGTAAGGGAATGCAGTTAGGCCTCTCTCTTTACAAATGATACCACATAAAACTAATCAAGGTTAATAGTTATGCTTTAAATTTAGATATAGGACTAGCAGCAAATAAGCAACTGGAGAAAATTCACTAAAGGAAGGGAAGGGAAGGCATAAAAAGTCAATAGTACTACAGTAACAATATCAAACCCATCAGAAATGTTTGACGACAGACCACTGAATGAGTGTACTGAAAGCTGGAGAAGCATATTTAGACAAAGGTACAATGACCAGAACTGCCACCTTGGGCAAACCCCTAGCCACTGATCACCCAGTCAGTACTCAGCCATGTCTACACATTCATTTTTTTTCTCAACAAATAGGTACTGAGTGCCTGTTTCGTATGATGGCCCAGGAAACTCTCACCTGTGGAATGTCTCAGCCACTTTCCTCGGATTTTATAGCGCACCTCAGCTTTAGGGTTACTGTCTGGTACCTTGCAGTCAATGAAACCAGTACTTTTTTCTTCTGCTGTAATAACATGCTTTGTTGTGGAACCAAAATCACCAAGAACTAAAATAAACCAGTAAACAGATTAAGTAAATAAATTTGAACTCTCCCAAATGCAATTTAAAAACTGGAAATGACATCTGGAACATGGCTGTTCGTGGCAGCTAATCCCAGTTCACAGGGTAGCATGATCTTTTTATCGCCGAAAGTAGTAGTGCCAGTTAGAGGTGTATGACAGAGGGTCGGAGCTAAGTCCTGACATTCTTTTCCAGAAGCCGACATGAAAGCAAACTGCTCTGAAAACATTAGGGAGAACTATAAAGCAGAATGGTTCCCATTCTGTCAAGATAAAGCCTTTGCAATCCAGTCCCTTATCAAAACTGACTCTCCCTAAGCATATCACTCTGGTTGTAGCTAGTCATATTGCAATAAATTGGCTCATGGGAATAAACCTAGAGCATCAAAAAACAAAGCTGTATCTCATTTGATCTCCCTTCTTCCCAGTTTAGTTTGCTGCAGATGGGAGCTTGCATGGAAGGGCTCTATCATCTGCAAGGCTGACAGCAGCCAGCAGCCTGCCGCTAGGAATTCAGCCCTCCAGTTGTGTGTCTTGGAGCTGTCCATGGGTCACAGCTGTACAAAAACATTTACTCTTCTCAGTTATGACAAACTCACTACTCCTGGGGAATCCAGATTGGTTCTGTAAATAGGGGTGCCCTTGCAAAGACGTTTTCCATTACTGGAAGCCATCACTGTTTGAAAGGCAGATGGCTCAAACTTACTAAAAACACCACGCATTCCAGATTTTCCCTAAGTTCAATACTCAACATTCCTTTCTTTACAGTCAGTTATTATGTTCCTATTTCTTTAGCCTGGTTTCAATTAAATAAATTAAAATCACTCAGTAATCAAGGCAAATAAAACAATTAGATGTGAAAGAAAGATAAAGAATTGCATAAAATAACTGAGTGTCAAAGTAGACAATAGCTTTTTTGTTGTTGCTCATATTAAAAACTTTTGAACATAAAGAAATTAAAAATTCACATTAGAAAACTGTCCTGTGTAAAAGATCCCTTCCATGCCCTCATTACAGATGAAGACACGAGAGGCTCACAGAGGTTCGAGTACATTTCCCCAAGTTAAATACACTGCAAGAGTCAAGGCTGGCATGAGAACTCTGAGTCTTCCTCCAAAGCCCATGCTCTTCCCACTATTCAAAAGTACAAGTACAAACAGTAAGTTCAGGAAGAACCATAAAGAACAGGAACAAAAGTAAACTCACCTGCAGTGGATACTGTAGCAGGGCCGCTCACGATTGCACCAATGCTGTTGTTGGCAATGCACTGGTAGTTACCCGAAAGGGAGTGGTTAAGAGAAAGAATAGTCAAAGTCCCCTGATGAATCTGAATCTGTTCCAAGTTTCTATCCAATCGGTTTCCATTATGCAGCCACGTGATGTGAGCGGTCACAGGTTTAACAGAACAATGTAGGACTACAGGCCCACCAAGCTTCTGGACAGCAGACAGAGGCTCAGAAATAAAATAAGGTGCTAAGTCTACAAGGGAACATTTCCCATGTGCAAAGGGTGGGAGAATGGGAGAGAAGGGGAAAGAGAAAGAAACGCATATTCAGTACATTTCATCTGAACCTATATAACTATGGTAAAAGTAATCCCTTACTTTATCTATGTATGTTATGGTTCTTAATGCTTGCAAAAGTTCTAGGAGGGCTTATAAGCCCATTTTTGGAAGTTAAAGACAACATGTTAACCTGAGACTTAACAATTAGGGTAGAATAGATGAGAATCCTTATGATATAAATCAAATAAAATACCAAAATAAATGAGAAATGGCAAACTGCTCTCATAATAAAGTAAGCTTTTAAGAAATGGGAGTTAAGAATGAAAAAGTGAAGATGACTTTCAAAATAAAAAGAATTCTCTTCCATATAACCAACAGGATTTGACTCTAAGAGCAAGTTATTTTATAAATAAGGCTACGGTACTTCTTCACCACTTCCCTTTAATATAAAATAGTATCCAACTTTCAAGAAAGCAGAATAGAAAGTTAGGAAGCCACACTGAACTACAAAGTCTATCCCGTTTTGTATATAAGGCTAAATAGGGTATCGATCTTATTCATTTTATTTGGTGTTTGGAATGGTTTCATTTGTTGTGGCTAGTCCTCCAGAAAACTGGGGAAGGAGGGTTCTTGCATTTGAGTTCAAAACAGAGCCCTCTCTCCCATCCAAAAGAGACAGCCGAGAACAGGAATGTTGTTAATATGGCAGAATTAAAAAAAAAAAAATATATATATATATATTATTATTATATATATATATTTTTAATCAATAAATTATTAAATCTACTTATACAGGGTACTTTATCAGAAATAAAGATTAAGGAAAATATCTTCTGACTAAACCTGAGATTGTTGTTTAGCAAGACGAAAAGAGAAATCAAACCACTAAATCAATTTTTCCCTAACTGCATATATAATATAGTTATACTGCATTTTTAACAGAGTAAATAAATAGCTACTTAATGAATAAACACCGCTATACTTGTATATATACTTATATATAAATCTTTACACAAATCTAAAATAAAAAGAAATGCATGTGGGCCATAGATTAAGCCTTAAATACACATTTTACAATAAACATATTAAAGCTTTTCAGTTACCCAAAGAGTAGGTTAATAAATTAGGCAAGGCCATAAGAGACCTGGGATTTGAACTGATTACCATTGCATGCTAATTCTAAAATTTCTCTTTGGTGGTATTTTATTCCTATTATAATTTCCAAATTCGGAAATGTTAAATGCATCCTCTTACTGAAAAAAATAGCACAATCAGAAATAATTTATTTCTAAGACAACAAAAGGAATAAATGACAATGACAATGACAGGAAGGCTTACTAATTCCCAATAAGCACTACGCAGAGATCCTAAATTAATGTTTTAAAATCATTCATCTGGTGAAGTAAATCTTATAAATGTATTTAGAAACCATCACTACCAGCAAAATACTGAGGTCGAAATTTGTTCCTTACCAGATTAAGATGAAGAAAAGTTCAGCTAACACACCCCCACTCTTCTCTTACCTGAACTCACAGAAGAGCACAGAATGGAAAGTGTAACACACAGCAGTGTCTGTAAGAGTCCGGGATCTGGATGCATAGCGCCAGATTACAGAAGTGGGCTGGGCAGACTTCCAAAGCAAAATCCGGGCCTTGGCTCACTAAAAGACCTTCAAAAAAAAGAAAAGAAAA
The DNA here is from genome assembly GCA_004027555.1 of Craseonycteris thonglongyai. Classification (NCBI taxonomy): domain Eukaryota; kingdom Metazoa; phylum Chordata; class Mammalia; order Chiroptera; family Craseonycteridae; genus Craseonycteris; species Craseonycteris thonglongyai. Next base: position 94,912 of record PVKE010001459.1, read on the forward strand.
CCTAAACCACAGGAACAGTTGAACTGTTGAATCTGAGTAGCCACTTGAGTTGTGGGCATTATGGCTGCCATCTATCTATGTTGAAAGCTCTGTATAGAGTGTGTCCAATACAAGGCACTTAATGACCACTATTTTCCCAATTCACAAACTAATCTCTAGACACTAAGTTACAGTTGGAAGCTTTACTCATTCTTACAAGGTATTAGAATGCCTCTTATTACACCAAATCCATCACTCAAAATGAATACATTTAACAGACCATAGTGTATTTGTTTGCACATCTCACAAGCATCTACAACACAACTCAAAACACACTGCTTTTCTATATTCCTTAAAACTGAAATAACAAAAACAACAAAATAATAGCTAGCATTTATATAGTGCTTAGTATGTGCCAGACACCCTTTCAGTGCTTTTAATATATATTAACTTCATTTTCACAACAATCCTATCAGATAGGAACTACTGGTTTTCTTCCCTTTTTTCAGATAGGGGACTGAGGCTCATGGAAGAGTCAGAGAGAATACTCCTGCAGGCCTGTGTTGGGAGGAGCTGGGCATATGTGCAGAATGCCCAAGACTACTGTGCGGAGAGAGGGATGGGCCAGAAAAAGAGCACAGAAGAAAGCTGGGCTAGATCCTCTCCAGCTTCGAAAGCCATGGTAAAGATTTTGCAACTGGGTGACAAGGTGAAAGAGAAGTACAATTGCTAGTTATAAGGACAGTCATGGGGATGTATTATAATAACTATGTATGGTATCAGATGGGTACTAGACTTAATGGTGTGATTACTCTGTAAGGTATATAAAAGTCTAATCACTATGTTATATACCGTACCTAAAACTAATCTAAAATTGTATGTCAACTCTGAAAAAAAAATTTTTTAAAAGATTTTGGAATTTATTATCAATGTGATAGCAAGTCCTTAGAGGACTTAGAGAAAGTGAGCAATGGAATCTCATTTATGCTTTAAAGAGATCACTGGCTGGTGGGGACTAGACTGAAGTGGGACAGGAATGGAAAAGAGAGACCAAGTCGAGGTATGTATAATAATCACTCAGGAGAGAGATGAGCACTTGCTGGGTTAGGCCAGTGAGTCAGCTGTGGAGGTGGTGAAAGGAACTGGGTTCAGAACATACTCTAAAGCTAGAACCAACAAAATTTACTGAAGGCTTGGATACAGATTGTGAGGTAAGGAGACGTGTTAAGGATAACAGTCTTTGGTACAACAATGAACAATAGCGCTGTTTACTGAAATGCAAAAGACTAAACAGAGGGAAAATTAAAGAGGGAGTCAATCCACAGTACTGTTTACACCAAGATAAGGCTGAACTATCTATTAGGCATCCAAGTACTAATGCCAAGTCAACAATTGCATATAGGAGTCTGGAGCTATGGGGAGAAGTCAGAGCTGGAACTGTAGATGTTAGATCTATTAAAGGCATGGGCACTGTATGAGCTCCCTCTAAGGAAATGGGAGAGGAGAAGGGAGACCAGGTAGGAACCTTGGGGTACTCCAACCTTCAGAGACTGAATAGGGGAGAAGGAAGAAGCAATGGAGACGGAGAAGTCATCAATGAAATTGGAAGAAATCTAGGAAAATGTTGTGTCCAGGGAGCAAAATGGAAAATATTTCTAGAGAAGTCATTAACTTTCCAAAATACTGCTGAGATGTGAAGATGAAACACCATCGGAAAGGCATAATGGAGATCACTGGTGATGTTGACAAGAGTGGTTTTGATGGAGAAGGAACAAAAGACTGATGGTGGGTTTATGAGAGAGAGAATCAAAAGGGAGGAAACGAAGAAAGCAGCCACATAAAACTCCTTTAGAATTTTGATATACAAGGGTAGCAGAAAAATAGAATTGTGGGCGATGAATGGCAGTCAAGGGCAGGTTTGTATTTGTGGGTTGGGTTTTTTTTTTTTTTAAACATAGAGATAATATAACAATTTAGCAAAGCTAAAAAGGTTTCACAAAACCCAGTAGTGGTAAGGATGTGGGTAAAAATCACTATGACATACTGTTGGTGGAAATATCATTGGTAAATTCCTTTTGGAAGGAAAACCATTCATTTGTGCAACAAATATTTATTTAATGCTTATTATATGCTAGGTACTATGAGGGCTGTCTGGAAAAAATCCAACCAATGTCAACATAACGAGAACGGTTACATGGCTGGATACTTTCTGGACAGCCCTCGTATTCTAGGAGTTGGGGATAAAGAAATTTAACAAAGAAAAAATTTATTCCCTACATTCTAGTGGGAGATATGGACAAGAAGCAAGACAAAAAAGTAAAATTGCTGGCCATGCGATACTCCAGATAGGGCTCATTCTTTCTCCTGTATGCTCCCTCCATACTTGGACACCTACCTACCACCATACCCATTACTGTTCTGCAACTTATCTGGTTACATAACAATGTCTTTGAAGGCAAGAGTGACATCACATTCAACTTCATAAATTTTAACATCTTGCAGAAAACAGGTGACTAATAGATGCTTCCTAAGATGAAAGAAAGACATTAATATACTGCAATTTCCAGAAGTACCTTAAAGAGTAGTATTTAGAGAACTGCCATTTCATCTCATCTGAATTCACTATAACCTAGCTATATTTTTTTATTCATTCATTCATTTATTCCTATGTATGATTTTTAAAATCACCAAAACAATAGTAGGTGCCTACTCTATGCCAGGCACCCCGCTAGGCTAGGCTCAGGATCCAAACAGTGGTCATTACATCTGCAGATTCTCCACATATTTCTGCTTGGCCAGGGCTGGACACAGAATCCATAGCTATGGAATACAACAAAATGGAATGACAAGAGCTACATTAATGACATTTCAGAAACGAGAATTTTATAGCAGATTCATTTATGCAAAGAAAGGTCACTGATAAAATTGGGTGGTAATGCACAGCAAGGCATCTATGTATGGCTCTGAATAAATCAAATAATATCTCCTAGGATCTGCTTACTTCTCTATGTCAGGTCCTCCAAAATACACGTCGCAAATTCAACTTTATCTTGATCATGGGCTATCAGTTCATGAACCGGCTTTAAAATTGTTTCTTGCTGACTTCTTTCTAAAAAACTGGAGATTGATATTTCGGTACCACTCGTGGAAGAAGGGGCCAGCTGTGTAAAAACTTTTTTTTGGTTTATTTGATTCTCACTTGGTTCAAGGGGAAGAACTGACACATCGCTGCTAGGCGTCAAAGCAAAGTAAACATTCAAATAACGTGTTAACAGGAGCCACTTTCCTGAGAGAATGAGGACAAGGAGTATCTTTCTTTTGCTAAATCTTTCCTCAAGTATTTATTTATTGAAAAGCAGTGAGACAAATTCCTGAGTCAACTTTAACCCTAGCACATGATCTACTGAGTTACTTTACAGCTGTCCTTCAACATTTCACAGCTCATTATTGCTACCTAAATATTAGCACATAAGAATATCCTTTATTAATTCTATCTTTCTATTGGATTACTCATAACATGCTGTCAGTTGATTTTGGAGGTTGGGAAGAACTTACGACTGTAACAGTCACTTACAAAATACTTGTTAACTTGGTCTACATTAATATGTTAACTTGGTCTACATTGATCTATGGCAAGCTTGCTCAGTCTGTCAGACAATTGTGAAGGTGAGAGCGAGGCCCTGACTTCTACGGCTATATGGGTCAGGTAGCTTGCAATTATATTCAACAGCTACCAGTAATAACCTAGGTCCAACCTCCCAGATAAACATCACTGACACCAAGGAAAGTTAGATGATGTATAAATTGGGGTTTATTCTTTAACACTATGGAAAATTGTTCAATGCTATGCCCTTTTTAAAAGTACCATCTTTGTAAAAAAAAAAGAAACTATAATATTAGTATTAATGCTATTGGACTAGTAAGTTATTAGAAAACATATTGATATATATTGAACATATACTCATATATTTCTAACACCAACATATAAATATATATATGCAGTATATTTATATATGTAAGCGTATATGTCCTGCATGGTGTTAAAAAGTGAACAATTTGTTTGGCCAAGTTGACCACAATTGAACAAGGTTTCTGCCATCTTCTTACATATAGATCAGTGGTCTTAACATGTATGTTGCCTTTTTTTCCCTATCTTGCTTAGCAAGGGAGACAATAGCCCTAATTTCCTCTGCGTAAAAGCTGTTAGCCCATCTTTGTCTTACCCTCTGTTCTGGCCTGGGGATGATGGCCAGCAGAAGAAAAGTCTGATATACGAGTCCACCAGCCCACTCCACCGCTCATCACTTTGGCTCATCATTTGCCAAAGGCTGTTTGACCATTACTCTATAGCACACGTAACATTCACATATTCTCATGCACAACTTAAAAAAGGAGTTCTGACTGAAATAGCAGATGGAATAAAATTCTGATTGAAATCATATTGTCATTTTGTAGACTTCAGTGTTTTTCTCACTTAGAATATTTTTAAAACACTCAATGTGGTTACTATAGGGCCAAATGATGTTTTAAACAAAATATTCAAGTTTTTTCCCACATATTCTACAATGAACGTTACTTTCACAAGTAGAAAATTGTGAACAAGAGGGTTCTACAAATATTCATTGACACACAACACACACACGCACAAACATAGAAAACAGAAAATAAGGAATATATAAAAATACAAAAAAGTAAACATGACAATTCCACCACCTAAATAACACATTAATAGTCTGATGCATTTCCTTCTAGTGCTTCCCATATATGTATATATTTACATAACTGAAATCATAACATATATGCAATAGTTCTAAATCCTGCTTTATTCATTTATCTAATGATCATTTTTATTTACTAAAATTATTACATCTATAGATACTTTATTGAATAGATGTACTTTAATTTACTTAGCCATTCCCTTTTGAATAGGTAGGCTATATTTTCTTATAAATGTATGTGTGTGTGTGTGTGTGTGTGTGTGTGTGTGTGTGTGT